>OX465285.1:18906223-18955686 GCA_949987705.1 Thereva unica
AAAGAGATAATGCTCTTTTTTACCTTAAATGAGACCGCACTTGGAGCATAATTTCTATTAAGCTAAAAATAGGTGTCTTGTAAGTTTACAAAAACCAGCGCTTATCTGCTAATCCGGTTAATCTCAATCAGTCGATTTATTATCGTTTTACGTTTCGAAGATTATTTTTAGTAGACATAGCATTATTTATAACCCTTTATGTTGGATTATAATTTTTTTTTGATTGGTAATTCCTAATTTTTAACAGAGTATGTTTATGGGATTTTCCTGGAACGATTTTCTGTTTATCACAGCCAACAATAATCGCCACAAATTTTTTGTATAAAAACCAACTACCAAACAATTGTCCAGTCAGTCGACTACCGGAGTTCAAAATGAAATTAGTCGTTGTTTTCGCTCTATTTGTGTGCGCCGCATACGGTAACGTCATCCAAAAGTTCGCCAGTCTACCAACTGGTCGAGTTGTTGGTGGCGAGGATGCTAAGCCTCATTCAGCACCCTACATCGCGTCGCTTCAATATGGATCATCCCACTTCTGTGCTGGATCAATCTTAGATGCATACACCATCATCACTGCTGCCCATTGCATCAACGCTGTCCCATGCACTGGCATCAATGTTGTTGCCGGTCTACACAGCTTGAAGAATGGACATGCTGGACAAAAACGTACAGCAGTTAAGTGTGTTACCCACGACAAATACGGAGGAAATGTAGGACCATACGATATTGGATTGATCTTCCTTGGAGAGCCACTTGAACTTAACGGCGAGACCGCTATTGCCATTGATGTACCACAAAAGGACTTCATCCATGAGGGTGATGTAACTCTCTTCGGATGGGGCAGCACCTCAACTGGAATCTTCCCAAATATGCCGGACATCTTGCAGACAGTTACCAAACCAATTGTGCCATATGATGAATGCGAAGCTGTTCTTGGTGGACCAGGAGCATCACCACTTCACGAGACCAATGTCTGTACTGGACCTCTTACCGGAGGAATTTCTGCCTGCAGCGGTGACTCTGGCGGCCCATTGACACAAGTTAGAAATGGAAAGGTTGAACTCGTTGGCATCGTTTCATGGGGTTACATTCCTTGTGGATCTAAGAACGCTCCATCTGTCTACACCCGAACATCCGCCTACAATGACTGGATCCGTGCTCATCAAGTAGCCACATTGATCAGGCAATAAGGACACAAAAAATTCCTGATTCGATGTTCCAAAAAAAAAAAAATATTGAAAATGTGAATAATAAATAATTAAACAATGGTTCAATTTTTATTCTTTGTTGATTTATGATTTCGAATATGTCAGCGCCAAGCGATTACGAACTTTTTTTAAAATGAGTTGATGGAGGATAAAGTATATTTGGCAGCCAACTCTCACGATGGATTCGCCAATCAATAAATCAAGCCGATTGGGATCTGAGTTATAAATATGCATTGTAAGCGGAAAGTTAAGGGAAGTTAATGATTATCATTACTAGTGCAAAAATTGTTGAAGGGTAAATTGATTACTTTGTTGTGAAGTTTGAGATAAAAACATATTTTTCGTCTAAGTTATACAAAACTTTGTTGGGTACAAATGAAGAAATTTTCTAATTTTTTCTTGTTATGATTTACATAGCGTCTTGTCTTCGGAATTTTAACGTAAAATGAATTTTCTGTAGGTGGTGATTAATATTTTGTTTTTTGCTTAGGTAAATTTGTTTATGATATTTTGCTGTCCTTCAGTAGATTTATTATATTCGTTCATTTAGTAGAAGTATTTAGTGCACAATTACTCCATCCATCCATCCAATTGCGCTAGAGTCTAAATCGAGCCTTGGTCTACTATAGGGCATTTCTCCAGTTGCGAATGTTGATAATTGCCTCTGCGTCAGTCGTCACAGAGTCCATCCATCTCCTCCTTGGTCTATTTTCCAAAACTGAGCCGTTTTGGAACACGATAATCGTCACTTCTGATTACGTGGCGGCCTTATCTTCGTCTGTTGAAAGTTCTGAATCGTAAAAATTACATTCAACTTGCCCTTGCATCTCCTTCTCGCGGGACCTATTACGCACCTGAGAGCTTGGCTCTCAAGCCTGTTGACTCGTTCATCTATGTCCTTAGTTATTTAGTGTCCGGGGCTTTCGAGAACGCTTATTACGAATCCATTATTAGTTTTTCGAAAAACAAAATGTCGGCCATCTGTTTTAAAAAATTAAATTTTTTGAAGTGAAACTTTCTTTGTCGCAATAGAGTAATTTTCTGTGTAGAGATATGGGACCGGAATTGACGCAACAACTACAAATTTTAAGAGGGGGTCCAACAAATATTTAGATCCCATGTGAGTTTGAACGTGGTAAAAGTCACAATACAATTGACTTTTAAAAATATTGTTACGTTTTTACGGCTTAACGGATTCGTAGGATTAATTAAGGAATACACTTTTTAATTATCCACACAATAATTTATTTATCACAAACCAAAACACAATTTAATTACAAACACAATTCTTACAGTTCACTATAATCACTTTAAATTTAATAACTCGCACTATTAATCTCTATCTATCGCTTTATAGTTCACTTTTAAATCACCACTTTTCACTCTTTTCACTTTAGAACACTTTTATCGCCTTTCAAATCAAAACTGACTCGATAGCGGCTGCCAGGCGCTTTTATATAGGCAGCTCCACCTTTGTCTACTTTCTGGAACCTTCGTTTTCTGGTTCCTTGTGGTATGTTCTTTTATTTCCTTAAGTTTCGACCAGCTTGAAGTTGTCTTCGCTTATCGCTCGTTAGTTTAGTACATAAATTCTTAGTTCAGACAACAACCGAAAATCGTTGATTCATCCTCTCGACAAACAGATGGCGCATAATCATCACAATATAAAAGAATTGCGAAACTTAAATTTCTCATGTTCTGCAGTATTTGATGCCCAAGTAAAAATACGACCTGGGGTGGTAGCAAGTAAGTTGTTTCAATCGACCTCTTCATACAAAAATCTTGACTTTTTGTATGGAGAGGTCGATTGAAACAACTTACATGCTAACAACGCTGCTCGCTCTTAGCCTGAAATAGGTAAGCGCATCGTCAAAACCCCTTTATGCCACCAAAAACAGGCACGGCACACCTGAGTATAACCTCTACTTTTCTAAATTCAGCCCACTACAGGTAGCAACCAATAAAATGGAAGGAATAGGAATAGACCAAATGAAACACCGTACGGTACCTTTACACTTTTTCTAGACTAAAGCGGGAGCCACATAGCTTCCTGTCAAAATTGAATTTTACAATGGAGTAAAAATTTCTCAAACGTATCACTAAAAACCGAAGATTCATAATTTATAATGAATTTATGCTTAATCGGTAGGTTATTATGCACACAATCATGCCACGAAAAAATTTTGTTGAAAAAAAAAAAATTAACAAAGTTATAAACAAATTAATTTTGAGAGCAATTTTATTTTCAAAATTTTTTGTAACCAGCCGAATTAATATTGTTTGCTCATCACAACGTCGTTGCTTAGATGAAAGATTGAATTTTAGGTATAATTGAAAAAAGTATAAAAAAAGTTAATATTTCATAATTGTTAATAACAAAATAAAATGTAAAATGGAAAACAAAGGTGTTCTTCGCTAGGTAAAAATTCAAAACAAATATGTTTCAATAGGAAATTAAATTCAGAATCATAATCCGTCGAAAAAACTCAAGTGCCACTTTTCTGAACAAAGTTATAGCGATTTTTATTTGCAAGGTAAACCGCGCGCGCCAGGCACCGCGCCAGGCACCGCGCGCCGGCCACCAGGCTCCGTGCAACGTGCAAGCATTGTTTATGGGGGTAGACCTAACTCGCTGCATGCTTGTTCTCCACGCGTGTCTCTTAACACTTCCACCGACTCCGTCGCACGCATTTTTTCCATGGCGTTGTACGGAGCGCGGTGGCCGGCGCGCGGTGCCTGGCGCGGTGCCTGGCGCGCGCGGTTTACCTTGCAAATAAAAATCGCTATAACTTTGTTCAGAAAAGTGGCACTTGAGTTTTTTCGACGGATTATGATTCTGAATTTAATTTCCTATTGAAACATATTTGTTTTGAATTTTTACCTAGCGAAGAACACCTTTGTTTTCCATTTTACATTTTATTTTGTTATTAACAATTATGAAATATTAACTTTTTTTATACTTTTTTCAATTATACCTAAAATTCAATCTTTCATCTAAGCAACGACGTTGTGATGAGCAAACAATATTAATTCGGCTGGTTACAAAAAATTTTGAAAATAAAATTGCTCTCAAAATTAATTTGTTTATAACTTTGTTAATTTTTTTTTTTCAACAAAATTTTTTCGTGGCATGATTGTGTGCATAATAACCTACCGATTAAGCATAAATTCATTATAAATTATGAATCTTCGGTTTTTAGTGATACGTTTGAGAAATTTTTACTCAATGGCTTATTACTGTTTGACCAGATAAACAAAATAAGAACGGAACGATAAAAACACGGGAACGGATAAGATAAACAAATTTCAACTTTTGAACGGATTGAAGGAAACGTTAACTCAATTTTTTGTAGATTGAGTAAATCGAAATCGCAAAGGCACTCATTTGTCAATAAAATCAAGGATACCATGGAAACGAACGTTTGTGACTAACATAAAAATAAATATCGGAACAAGAAAACACGGAGAGGCAAAAAACGGATAATTGTGGCTGAAATAAAAATACATATATATCTGAACACGGAAAGATGGAGAGACGGAAAACGGATATACGGAACTCGGAACAAGTGTGCTATGTGGCCTACGCTTAAAGCAAAACTGGAGTTTTAAGAAATTGTATAGGACGAAGAAAATGGGCAATTATCTTGGTAACCATAAATGGTACCATTAGCTTAGTCAATAGATCGGTTCTCGTTCGATTGCGTAGGTTAAGCAGCATTAGACACGATAAGCACTCAGTTGGGGGACCGCTTGTTATTATAATACAGCCGTTGGAGGAATGGTCGATTACAAATGTATTTTTATAACTTTTTATTAGGTTTTTCGAAGAATTTTGCGTTCCTTTAATGCTTTAAACGGGAGTACTTAAAGGCAGAAAAGAAACACAGTTAATGTATGTTTTTTTTTTTCGATTATTATAATCTCCAATAATATTTTATTCACTAGTCAGCGGGCGGCGTCTTAGAGTCATATGGTTTCAAAAAAATGATGATGGGTCTACCGCATATATGAGGGTGTGTCCGGATCCCTGGACCCTCCTTTTTGGCACCCCTGTGAGGGAAATTGACAGAGTAGACAGACTGGGGCGAAGAATGCAAAATCCACTTTGAAGTTTTAGCTGGGCAAAAGCTGCTTCCATTACAAAAGTTCCTTTATGGAGGTTAGTTAGGGCAAAATCAGGTTCATTTTGGATTTGAGCAATAGGTTTTTTAGGGTTTCAGTAAGGCCACAAGCTGGTTCTGGTCGAAAAATTTGTATCACCAAATGAAAGAATTAGTGAAATTTGGTCAAGCCAGGAGCACAACCACTGGTTCTTAGAAAGTAAATTTAATTTGAAGCTGAAAAATGATAAAATAATAGCACAAGATCTGGAACAACGATTGTACGTTGTAGATATTTTGATGAACTTAAACCACATACTTTTATATCATATTTCAATTATCATAGCCCAGTCACTTTATAGATAAACCTCTAAAAAAATGCACCTGGAAATTTCCCAGCGGAACTTTCTTTATTTTGGGGTCACAAATAATGTCCCAAAAGTCCATAAAGCCTAGCCGGCCTGTTGGCTTTATGTAGTTATGGAGGGTCAAAAGCCACGAAAATCAATTTGCTTTTGGAAAAAAATTTTGTCAAATAAAGTTTAAATTATATAAGCTTAGATTGGGTATTAAGCAAAAAGAAAAAAACTTATAGTGCAGTTTGCGAATATTTACGTTTGCATTGAATTCATCAAAGCAAGCATGCGCTTGCACCGAGTTCATAAAAGCAAACATGCGAAGCAAATGTGCGCAAGTTTTGCAAGTTTTGCAAGTTTTTTGAAGTTGCAAGTGTTTTGAAGATATAGAGAGACACTTCGATGTTAAATGCCCAAGTGTTGACTGACAACATAAAATGGACGATAAATTTATTTAACTATTGTGAAACAAGTTCACTAATGCATACTTGCATGCATGCGCAAATGATTTTTCCGCAAATGAATGCGTGCATGAATATGCATTACTGAGCGCACAATTCGGAGAGGTTCAAGTACAAGTGGGGCATTCGACTCCTTTCTACTCAGGCAAAATGAATATCGTTCCGGGCTTGCCGAGTTCCTGGGTCCATTTTTTTTTTAGATTTCCAGATTTACATTTTCAAAAAACAAAAAAAGGACGGCACTAGGATAAGTTCATTCATAGATCGTCCTACTGTTTGCTAAAAGTGATTTTGGTTTTTCGTGATATTGTTGAAAGGGTAATTTTCAAAATAGGTCGTGAAAAGTGCTTAACGCAACTAGGAATTTAGAAAATTTCCAAGAGAGCATTTCCAAACAATAAATCCCTAGAAGGATTGAAAGAAGTGCGAATTTAGTTTATAAATTTTGAAGAGAGCGAAAAATCAAAAAGGAAGAACATCAAGGGCAAGAACAGTAGATTCGTTCGGGAATCAAGAATCGAGTGTGCGCCATTTACATTTAATGCTCTAAATGAACTCATTTTTACCAAAGATCTCAAAAAGCATTAAATACTTTTTTAGCAAATTTTTTTAGGATGAATTTGTTGAATATTGGATATGACACACTAGGCACGACTGACTCTTCAATGCTCATTCGATTGATGTAGTGTGTCAAGGGTATAAGACTTTGCCGTACTTCGAACTCTTTTGTTATGCCCCGGCCTCACCGACCTCAGTTCAATAAAGTTCAGTTCAATCCGCATAAATGGCTTCACCGGCTGGCATGTTAAGTGCGTGCTTGAAATTGTTGTTGCGTTTTCGCCAGCAATTAGAACTGCAAAAGCTCCCTGAAATGATACTTTATTATTCCAGTTGATTACTCTCTTATGAGCGAGCTTTTACGTTCAACATCAGTTCAATGTTCTGTTGGGCGAACTGGGGTTTGATTTTTCCTGAGTTCATTAAGCGAAAGTATATGGGGACTTAGGTCTGAACTGAAGTTCAGTACACTAATTTGCTTGTACTTGTGAAGTTCGGTCGGTGAAGCCAGCGCATAATAGCACTACCTGAATATCTGGCATTCGGGATAGCTCCTTTGCGGCAACAAATATTCTAAAGTAACGTATCTTCTTCCTCAATGCTTCATAGCGACATAAGTTTTCATGTAAGTTTCGCACTTAGTACATGCGATTTTCGTCATGTTTCAGCAGCTGATGCGTAAGGAGCCAATCCTAATCAGTCGCTTAGGATTAAATTACTAACACAAGCGTTTTCTTTTAAGTGGGCAAATCAGAATACTTGAAAATTATTGGAGTACAATAAAACAATGATAACAGTTTGTGTACGAAATGTGCTCGAAATTTGAAGAACTTGCTTCCTGTTAGCCAAAAGTATCTTTCATCTAAGTTAACAAAAAACTATAGCGCTTATCGATTAATCCTGTTGATCTTGATAAATCAGTTATTATCGTCTAAAGAAATATTTACAGCCTTTTTTATAATTTCTTAGCTTGAAATTGTTATTTTTTATTTATGGGTGTAATTTTGAACATTTTGTAATGTATTATTCAGAGCTAAGAATAATCACAAAAAATTTGGTATAAAAACCATGTACCACAAAATCGTCAGTCAGTCAACTACCGGATTTATAAAAATGAAACTAGTCGTTGTTTTCGCGCTACTTGTGTGCGCCGCTTACGGTAACGTTATCCAAAAATTCGCCAGTTTTCCAACTGGCCGAATTGTTGGTGGCGAGGATGCTCAACCTCATTCAGCACCCTACATAGTCTCCCTTCAATTCATGTCAGGACATATTTGCGGTGGATCAATCTTAGATCCATACACTATCATCACTGCTGCTCATTGTCTACGTGCGGTTTCCTGCAGTGACATCAATGTCGTTGCCGGTCTACACAGCTTGAAAAATTCACATGCAGCTCAAAAACGACCCGCCAGTAAGTGTGTTGTCCACGAGAAATACCCAGAAGAAGTAGGACCATACGATATTGGATTGATCTTCCTTGACGAGCCACTTGATCTTAACGGCAAGACCGTTGCTGCTGTTGATGTACCACAAAAGGATTTCATTCATGAGGGTGATGCGACTCTTTTCGGATGGGGAAGCCTCGCAACTGGTTTTTACCCTGACATCTTGCAGACAGTTACAAAACCAATTGTGCCATATGACGAATGCGAATCTCTCCTTGGCGGACCAGGAGAATCACCACTTCACGAAACCAACGTCTGTACTGGACCTCTTACCGGCGGAATTTCTGCCTGCAGCGGAGACTCTGGCGGTCCATTGACACAAGTAAGAAACGGAAAAGTTGAACTTGTCGGCATTGTTTCATGGGCATACCTTCCCTGTGGATCTAAGAACTCTCCATCTGTGTACACCCGAACATCCGCCTACAATGATTGGATTCGTGCTCAACAAGTAGCCACATTGATTAAGCAATAAGGACGCAATTCGATGTACAAAAAAATATTGAAAATGTGAATAATAAATAATTAAACAATGATTCAATTTTTATTCTTTGTTGATTTATGATTTCGAACACGCAGCAAGCGATTACGAACTTTTTTTAAAATGAGTTGATGGAGGATAAAGTATATTTGGCAGCCAACTCTCACGATAGATTCGCCAATCAATAAATCAAGCCGATTGGGATCTGAGTTATAAATATGCATTGTAAGCGGAAAGTTAAGGGAAGTTAATGATTATCATTACTAGTGGAAAAATTGTTGAAGGGTAAATTGATTACTTTGTCGTGAAGTTTTAGATAAAAACATATTTTTCTTCTAAGTTTTTCAAATTTCAATAGATGCTGATTAATATTTGCTTTTTGGTTATGTAATTTTATTTATAACTTCCCAGTATAAGAAGTTATTGTAATCGGTCCGAAAATCGAAATCGAAATTTTCGACGTATTTTCATCTTTCAAGGCCCCAGGAGCATTTTAAGCAAAAAATTGGGAGGAAGTATGTGTGTGTGCGTGTGTGTGTGTGTGTGTGTGTGCGCGTACGGATGTGGTCATTTTTTCCTGCACGATATCGCGCGAACCAAAAAAGATATCGACTTCGTTGAGGTGTCGTTCGAAGCGTATTAACCGAAATATGATCTGAAAAGGTTTTCATAAAATTCGGTCGAGCCGTTTTTTTGTTTAAGCGGCATAAGTGATTTTTGTACCTGCACGATATCGCCCGAACCACGAAAGATATTGACTTACTTGAGATGCCGTTTGAAGCGTATTAGCGACAATATAATCCGAAAAGATTTTTATCATATTCGGTCGAGCGGTTTTTTGGTTTAAGTGACATAAGTGATTTTTGTACCTGCACGATATCGCGCGAACTATAAAAGATATCGATTTAGTTGACGTGCCGTTCGAAGAGTATTAACCAAAATATGATCTGAAAAGATTTTCATAAAATTCGGTCGAACCGTTTTTTTTTGTTTAAACGACGTTTATGATTTTTGTACCTGCACGATACCGCGCGAACTAAAAACTATATCGACTTCATTGAGGTGCCGAAAAAAGAATATTAACGAAGAAATGCTCTGAAAAAAATTTCATAATATTCGGTCGGGCCTTTTTTGTTTAAATAGAAAAACTTCGGCTAATTATCAGAAAGACCTTAAATTGACAAGTTTTGCTAATATGTATCTAATAAACTCGATGGAATGAGGCCCGTTCTAAACGAAGTGATCTTTTTTGGGTTCTGCACAGCGATAGCCTTCGAACAAAACATCACTTGTCAAAATCCGACAACCTTTCAAAATCATGCAAAAATTTCGTTACCCTTTACAAACAGCGCGAATTTTTCAAACCTTGGATTAGCACTTTTTGACGGGGAATTGTTTTCTACGCGTGATACAGTTTCAGGAAATTGCGGTTCATCCCGGGATTTCCGGTAGTTACCGCCAAAGTTCTTTTTGGTCAAGTCTGACAAGTACTTAACAGTTACAGTTTTGCTAATATCTCCGGAAAGCTTTGGAATTTCCAAATGAAGTAATGCGCTTCTCAGTTTGTCAACGGCGCTTCAGCACGCTCAATACGAATTTGAACACCCGTTTTAGTGCAGCGAACGAAATACGGAGGAAATGTTTGTTTGCTAACGTTCAGGAAAAACAAATTCTCTAGAAAAATCTTGTGGATTTACTACTATTATAGTTATTTGAACTAACTTCTCTCGGGATTGCTTTGTCATCAGTTCTGATACTAGCCAATTTTCCACCAGTGCTAAACGTATAACTATTTTGTAAGAAGTCAGTTTATTCCATCTTCGTCCATCATACTGGGAAGTTAATCGTGTGGACCGAAGGGGTCAAACCCACATCCCAACTAGTTTTTTATTGCCCTCATTCTGAGCCAATGTCTTCCACTTTGCCATCTCTAAGCCCTGTACCGGTAAGACCATCCACCCAGGATGGTAGGAAATTAGGAAGAACGGGTAAGTCAGACAAATACAGCCCCTCCTCCGCTACATCATTGTGAATCGGAAGACGGTGACGATGTCATGTGGAGCTCCGCAGGAATCTGTTTTAGATCCTCTTCTGCAGATGTGTTGGGGCTACGCCTCATAAGAATGAGTAGCTGCGATTGGGATCGCGGATGACATGGGGGATAGTGCTCGTAACACGAAGCCTACATGAGATGGAATTATGGGCCGTGACCTGAAAACGGTTGCTGAGTACAAAACATAAGGTGATAATATCAAGTTTAGGAATCATCCTTTGTATTACTAGTCCGTCATGTCGTTCAAGTCATAGTGAAATGTCTAGTAGTAAACATGATTTGGAGTATAGAGGAGAAAGGATAAGTTAGGGGTCTGGAGGGTGCGTGAGTTGTCGATGTACCTTGCGTTTAAACTATGGTAATAGCAGTACAATTTTTAGAGGGCTGCCACATTCTTACGTTATCTTAAGGATTCTATGGAAGAGCAAAGGGTGCTATCGCCAATGAGTTTGATGGCGCGGTTTTGCGGTTTTTGTGTTCCAGGCGGGGCAGACATATTCTTGATTGGGGCGCAAGAATTGTGTTGAGTTCAACCCCTCCAAAACAAAGTACTGTCTTATTACTTATAAAACCTGCATCAAATTTCCTTCTGTCTCAAAGGGCAAAACAAATCTTAGAGATGATCCTTGTCATCTTGGGTATAATTTTATCTGCGGACTTGCAAAGGGATGATCACATATTTCAAATCGCTAAACAAGCATTCCAAAGCCTAGGATTTCTTAAGAGATGCAAATTTCTACTTCCACCAACAGCCAGGACTACAATCCACAAGTTCTACTTCCTGCATTCGCCCCGCCTCGAGTATAACTTTTGCCGACAGCTTTAGCGTTTGCATTGACTGTCTGAGCCACAGAAGGAATGCAGCAGCCTTGTCAAAGTTGTATCGCTATTACTATAGCGACGGTTTCGCCGAAATATGCGCCCTCCTGCGCGGCAGCATTTCTCCCGCAACACAAGACTAGCTAACTCGGCTCATTCTCATACCCTGCAACACCCTTTTCCGCACACACTAACCTCTAAAAGTTCGTTTATAAATAGAACAATTTGGCTGTGAAATAATCTCCCACAATCCGTTTTCCCGAACTAGTACAACACCCAAGAGTTCAAATGTAAGGTTCATCACCACATGCTCCACACCGCCCAGATCCGCCCTAACCTATCCTCTTCTCCTCTATTCTTCAAACCAAGCAATCGACATGACACACTAGCCGTGTTTTTTTAATGAACCATATAGTTCTTCCCCATACAAATCTCAAAACCCAGGTTTTATCGGGGTTTCTATCGAGGTTTTGGGAAATTTCTTAATTTTCATATTGCATACTTTCGGGGGTTGGCATGCTGCATACTTTACTTTCGGGGGTTGGCATGTTGCATACTTTCGGGGGTCGGGAAGACGTAATTTAAAAATAAAAACAACAGGAAAGTGATGAGAGCAAATTTATAACAAATAATTGATTTTTTAGAAACATATTTATTATTTTCTAGCGAGGATTTCGTGTAACAGTGCAAAAAATAACACTTAACTTCCGTTTAATTTTGAAATTTTTAAGCATCGAAGTAGGCGCTACATGAAATTTCCCTTGTCATTTTTTTTAATGAACTCGATGGAAGAACTATATAGTTCATTAAAAAAAACACGGCTACTGGTATTTGCATATCTTCAGGAATCCCAGTCATTGGTATGCTTGCTTAGCGATTTGGGATATGTGATTATTCCATCGCAGGCTTGCAGTTAAAGTAACATCTAGGATAATAAGCGATAGTGGAAGTGGGCAGTGCAGGTTTTAGTGGAAATAAGACAAGACAGTACTTTGGTTTTGGTAGCGTTGAATTCGACATGGTTCTTGAGGCCCCAATCAAGAATGGGTTCAATGTTTTCGTTGAGAGAGTTTGGCGTGAGTTCACGGTCTAAGAGACAAGGTCTGGCAAGTGCTTGTCTTATGTTATCGAAAGCGTAAGCGCAGAGTACCGTTATCGGCAAAAGTGAAGTGTATTGGAGGGGATTGAGAGCAGATCATCAATGAATATTAGAAAGAGAGTTTTTGAAACAATCGACCCTTGGGGAACGCCGGCCGGCCGAGATGGAATAAGGGTTAGATTCAAGGCCATCCAATACTCGATACCAATAGATTGGAGCTTAGACAGCAGAGCGGGATGCCATACTTGCCGAAAGCCTTGGAAATATCCAGAGCAACCAGACCAGACTCACCGAAGCGATGGATGCTTTTCTTGAGATGCTCGGTCAGACAGACAAGAAGGTCCCCAGTAGACCTTTTTAGTAGGATTCTAGATATTTTCTCAGCCTTCTACTGATTATTGTCTCCATAATTTTGGAGAGAACAGAAGTAGTTGCTAATGGGCTGAACATGAGTTAGTTTCCAGGACTTTGGGAGAAGTACGATAGAGCAAAAAGTGCTTCTGAACTATTTGTCAAATGTTGATATGACCTTCCTGATGATGGAATTGCAGGAATTTCTCGACTGGATATACTCACGCCGAAGTGATTCGTTAGGGGAACATCTGTGCGCTCTATAGGTGGCTTCCTTAGCTTTAATTGGGTTCATACACTCCCCATTAAACCATTTATTTGGACTAGGCTTTATACTATAAAGTTTATAGATTTGGTAGAATGAGGAATGAACAAACACATTCCTGCCCGTATAATTTTAGAAATACAGAGAATGGCATAGTTCACACTGGCACCGCGGGAACATACATTTCAGTCAGTGGCTTAGAAAAAGCGGATAAGTCCCAACTAGTTGGTTCTTTTGAGGTTTGTACCGGTTAGAGTAGAGGATAGACATGGGAAATTAGCGCTGCCTAGTTTGTTGTCCGAGTTGCCAAGGGATGAGCAAACCTCTATGGAGTAGCGTCGTAGCGATTTGGATGAGTTGTACGAATTAGGTCAAGGAAATGGGCGCATAGTTCACGATTTGGTGTAGATTGCTTAAGTCTGCAAAGAAATTAGTGTCTTTGCCAAAAACACTGCTGCCATTTTAGTATTTTAGCCAATTTGAGTGAGAGTGGGAAGATAAAAATCCGGGGTATGGTTCAGTAATAGCATCAAAAGCTAACGTCGAGGCTTCATTGCTGATACTAGTGGTGAACTTTACTAATAACAGTGGTGAACTTTTCGTTGACTTTTGGAGCTCCCACCAGCTCATGGTAGAGGGAACTAACTTTTGCCGCAAGAAGATACACAAGGAGACCTGGGTACCACCCGATGGTAGAACGAGAACCAGATAAATTACGTGGCCGCCAGCTGCAGATGGAGAACTATTATGGAGGATGTCAGGAGCTTTAGGGGAGCAAACACTGCAAGTGACCACCATTTCGTCTTAAAATCGCCGCAATCAGAAACGTCAACGCGATCCTATAAACCGTAGTCAGTTTAACGTAGATATATTCTGCGGGAGACCATTAAAAGACAAGAATTTGCTGGGTGTCTGCAACAAATCTTAAACCAGCCGGGTATGGAGAAACAACTTGCTGAAGTGTCATGCCTCCTGAAATGAGTTGAATCTCATCAACGAACCGAGGACACGAAGGGCTAAGGAAGGCTATGACAGGAGGAATCAGGAATGTGGAGAAGAAAGGGAAGAAGAACGATGGAAAGTTATGTAGGTGGGAAAATGAGAAAGGCGAAGGACCGTGGGTCTGCCGGGATTTGAACCCGGGACCTCTGGGATGGTAGCTAGACGCCCTACTCCCTAGGTTACCGAGGCCAGCAACACTGGATCTCGGCCACAACTTATTAAAAACTAGATTGCAGTGGGGCCGTCAAACACCTTATCTGCCGTCTCTGGCCTGAGAAAAATTCTCAATAACTTGTTTATCAATGAATCAAGTCACAATCAGTATCTGAATTATAAATATGACTGTCATTACTGATAGTTGGTTTTCTCTCAGGATCTTCGTCCTAATTAATTTTATCCTATGAGATTTATACATAAACATTCACTTACCACTTGCAACTGGTGATACCACTAAAATATTAGCCAACGCCGCCCCCGTTCCATGACCCATAATAGTAATTCTGTCCCGGTCACCTCCGAATGCTGGAAGATTCTCCCTCAACCAATGCAAACCAGCCACCAAGTCCATCAGGCCGAAATTTCCTTGGGCGCTTCCTTTGCCTCCAGTTTTTAAAAAACCTGAAATTTTAATAAAGTTTAAATTATATCAAAAGATAAAACTTCATTGTGGAGGGGGGGAAATAATGTTAATTAAAATTTTTTAGTAAGAATTCCGGGTTTACATTGAAAAAAAGGACTTAAGACTGAAAGAAATAGGTGAAGACTAAGAAAAAAATTCCATCCTTACCTAGGATTCCCAATCGAAAATTTATGGTAACGACAATAATATTCCCGTGAGCAGCCAGCACTGAGCCATCATAAGGGTTTCCTGAATTCCATTCATACGATTCACCATGAATGTATACAAGTGTTGGTAGGGGCTTTTCATGGCCAATATAATTGGCATCATGATGTCCTTTACCATTACTGTTGCTGCTGCCGCCATTTATCGTTGAGGACGAGGAGCCACCGCCGCCGTAGCTGCTGCCCCTCGCATCATCACCTGAAATGATAAAATGAAATTCCTGATATCAGAAAATTAAGCTCCTTACTGATAAGAGTGATAAGGTAAAGCAATAACGAAGTATTAATGTTGCGTTGGCAGTTTCTTCCCATTATAGTAAACGATGATAATAACGAAAAAAAGTGCGACAGAGAAGGTGAAGAAGAGCAAAAAAGCTGATTACACACGAGAGGAGGAAAAAATATATATTCCTCGTCTTATAACTTTTTGCACATTTTGCTTTTATATTTTCTTTATTTTTTTCTTTCCTTTTGGCGATATCACCTCAGGGAAAGGTAAATCCTTATTTATATCCTATTATTATATAAGGAAATTTTTGTGATAAGCAAAAAGTTGTGTACAAAATATTTCGTGAATTACTAGAAGAAGAGAAAAAATGGATTTGACAAGCGTTGACATCACAGTGTAGGGCGAAATGAGCTGGACAGCTAATGGCGCTGAAATTATTTATTTCGGTTGTGATCTGGTATCTTTGATTGTTGTTCGTTGTCATCATTCGTCATCGATTAGGTATATGGACATATGTATAAATAGTTAAGGCCTAATCTAACTTAGTTTTGTGAAGAAATATTGTTTGTGCTTTAGGTTGATTTCATTGTAAATGTTTCTGTATGATTGCCCAATTCTTAATCGAAATTTTTCTATCAAGCTTTAAAAATAGTTAAATAAATTAACATTACTAAAATATACTATATTACAATTCTAAAATTCTAAGCAAGCCATGAAGTGTAGCCAACGAAGATGCTGGAGGGCCCTCTTGCCGGATGTGGTCGGAGACTCGTGGGGAGTAGGGTACAGGATCGTCACGAAGAGGCTGGGAGGCTTTGCTCAAGGGTCCTTCAGGAATCCAGCCAATTTAGGCGATATGGTGGATACCCTCTTCCCCACCCATTGCTGCAACCGTCCGAGCGACCACTGCCCTCGGACCTTGAAGACCCCTCTCCCCCATTCAACGAAAAGAAGCTGATAGTGGCCGCTCGGTCGATACGTAACCGGAAAGCTCCATGTCCTTCCAGCAGAAATATTGAAGTCAGTAGGTTCCAGTCACCCTTCTCTCTTCCTGGTGATTTACAACTCGAGCCTGAAGGCAGGCAGTGTCCCTGCTCGCTGAAAGATCGTGCGACTTGTAGGTACTGACCGGCAAGGGATGAAGGCCGGTAGACACGGCTGCGTTTTACAGACCCTTGTGTATGTTTGACACGACAGGAGGCTACTGGAGAGGCTACTGAGGCCACGTCGTTAGGAGGCCGAACAGGTGGCACGGGAGACCTGGCCGACAGACAGATCGGCTTCCGACAGGGCCGCTCACTATTGACGTAAAGAACGCCTTCAACTTCGTTAGGTGGGACACGGCGCTTGGGGTGATGGAGCGCGACTTCGGACTCCCTCAGTACCTGCAAAGGACACTGGGGGACTACCTGAATGAGCGCTTCATAGAATATGAAACCAACGATGGCTAAATATACCAATGAGGAGGTAACATCTGGGGCCGCCCAGGGCTCTATTCTGGGACCAGACGATTGAAAAATTCCTACGACGGGCTCCTGCGTCTGGACATTCCCGAGGGTGTTTTAATGGTTGGGTACGCTGACGAAGTCGCGGTGATCATCGATAAGAGAATCTTTTCCTGGATTGACGACTGCGGACTTGGCCTTGCAGTTCACAAAACGAAGATCGTGTTACTCACGAGAAAACGATATGGTGCGCAATTTTGGGGTGGAAACGCGACAATCGAATCAGCGAGGGCCGTAAAGTACCTTGGAGTGATGCTTCATGCTTGGTGGTAGCGTCCCTTAGCAGGATCAGTGCGAACGTTCACGGTCCCAGACCTTGCATGCGACGTCTACTCATACGCACGGCTTAGTCGATCTTGCTCTACGGAGCAGAGATGTGGGCAGACGCGTTATGAAAAATATCGCAAGCGCATGGCCGGAGTGTAAAGAGAGAGTTTTTATACCGCACGGTCTCCGAGCCCACAGTGCTGGTAGTCGCTGGAGTCATTCTGATCGACCTGCTAGCCTAGGAGAAATAGTCCGTCGTAGAGAGAGAAACAGGATAGGGAAACGCGCGGCTGCTAGGGCCTACACCATGGAGGTCTGGCACAAGCGCTGGGAGGGTGATTCCAGGGTCAGGTGGACAGCTCGCCTGATCGGCCAGCTGAACACCTGAGTGGACCGGGAGTTCGACGAGGTTGATTACTACCTTACCCAATCTTCGACAGGAAACGGTCTTTTCCGGGTGTACCTGGAGAAAATTTGTAAGGTGGTAGATGCCACGTGCTCCTACGGGGACTCCGCTTCGGACGACGTCCACCGTACATTCTCCAAGTGCGGAAGTCGAACGAAGCTTGGCTTCGTGGCCCCGGGGGAATGGTCGAGGGTGGCGCAGTTTGTCCAGGCCATCCTAAAAACGGAGACGGAGGTTCGCTGATCTGCCTCCATGGAGCCCTGGCATCTTCTTGCCCGAGCTGGAGGGACGCGAAAAGGGTCATGTTTATGACGCCCGCCCTAAGTAATGCCTCGCTGCGGTGGCAAGTAGGGTAAACGTCCCCGAAGGGGGTGTTTAGTTTATTTTACTTTACTTTATTCCCTTTTAATCCCTCATGGGACATAGGGCAGAAGCAGTTACCCTCCAGCGGACTCTGTTTTGTGCGACAGCTCTCAGTTCCCAGGATCTCCCGATTCTTGCGACCTCTGCTAATAGAGTTCTGATGTTTGCATTAATCCGCATTTTTTTGGTTTCAGTGCTGAGTTGGTGAATTTTTTATGGCCCAGCTGAGAAGTGCGCCTTCTGCGTTAGAAGGGTTTACTCTATTATTTCGCCTTAAGCCTGCTAGACTACTTTCTGTTGCCAAATTGCTTAACTTGTTTCTGAGGTCCTGATGTCTGTGGGCCAGTAAACAGATATCATCCGCGCGGTCGAGATCAAGCAAAACCCCCACTACTATCTAGAGCGCTGACGTCGTTTATTACTATAACAAATAGTAAAGGCAAAAGAAGGCATCCTTGTCGTACTCCTGAACTCACTTCAAACCTGTCGGACAATTTTCCATTGTGAAGAATTCTGCATTTGGAATTGTTGTATAGGGCGTTTATTAATTCTATTATTTTATCAGGCCGTCACCTTGCCGTAGTCCCTGCCATATCGAGTCGAACGCCTTCTCATACTCTACGAATGCAAGGTACAGGAGGATCGTAATTCAGTAGTCTGCTCCACTAGGATTCGCAAGGTGTTAATATGGTCTATGCAGGAGCGGGCCTTTCTGAATCCAGCCTGTTTGACAAGATTTTACCGTGCGGATATTCAGCGGTGTCTCCTGTCATACGTGACATGCGGTCCAGCTTTGATCGACCGATGTAAGATTCTCATCACCCCTTGCAAAAAAAAAATCCAAAATTATACAAGTACAAACGTAAATCCTTGTTTATTTCAGAAAATGTGTACCCTTGAACGAACGATGATCCAGAATATACATATTTAAAATTTATTGGAATGATAATACTGCCCCAAAAAAAATATCCAGAGTGATAGTCTCTCCTCACAACAAATTTTCCAAAACAAACAACTACAACTACAGAAAAAGGAGATTCAAAAATCACATTATGTTAAAATTCCTCTCTCGAAAAGTCACAAACAAGGATTCAAAACACAGATTATTAAATATGCAGATGAAACCAATCAAGGATTTAAAGAAAACACAAACCATAATATAAAAAAAATTGCAACAAAAAAAAATCTTATTATATCCGAACCGAAACTCAAGGACAGAGAGAAAAAAAAACGAAGAAGGATAAAAGGCAGAAATTGGCTAAATTTAAAATCAACACGAAGGGAAAGGACTTTTTCCTTTAGGATATTTAAATTCCTTAGAGGATATGCCTTGTATATTTTGTTTATGGTACGGATTGTTGGGGATATCTTTGCTTTGTGTGCATACACAAACTCGCACACACCCGCATACACTATCGCACACTGTTATGTGTGTGTAGTGAAATGATTTGCATTAATACTTTAAAAGGTACACGCTTCTCCATTATTCGTAGGTGTACACGTAAGATTGTGACATGTTCATTAATTATTTAAACATTGCACTGCATTGACTTTGGGTGGATTTGGTACTGGCGTAATTTAAACGAATTTTGAAGGAAAGAAATGACTTAGTTTTTTTTTTTATCCCATGATTGTGCAGTGTTTTTAGCGCTTATGGAAATGACACACATAGTATAATCTCAAGAAAATATGTCTGATCCACAGTGTTATTCATGGCAGGAATTGGTATGGACTTTTAATTAAATGAAACACTCAATAACCAACAAAATATTATTACAACCTGAAAAAAAAAAGGATTACACTAATTTAGGATTTAAAAATGGCCGGCCGAACTGCGCAAATTCGAGCATATTGGTGTATTGAACTTTAATTTTAGCTTCACTTCCCATAAATTTTCACATATTGAACTCAGGAAAAATCAAGCCTGAGTTCACCAACAGAACATGAAATTGAGATTGCAAGAAAAAGCTGCCTCAAGAGAGTAATCAACTGGAATAATGAAATGTCATTCCAGTGAGCTTTCGCATTTATAAATTCTGGCGAAAAGGCAACAGCAATTTCAAGCATGAACTGAACATGCCATCCGGCGAAGCCACTTATGCCGATTGAAATGAACTTTATTGAACTGAGGCCAGTGAAGTCGGGGTATAACTTTATTCATTTTAATTTTTTTTTTCAATACGCGTCGCTTTTCTTCGAGTACTTGGGGAATTCTGGAAGTTATTTTTTCTAGATCATTTATTTATGCTTGATTTACAAATAGGAACAGGCACGGCAGTTTTTGATTTTTATTGGAATCGGAACACAATTGGTAAACTTTGTCAGCCATATTTCCGCCGCCATTTTGAATTCATAAGTTTTGACCACAAATTCATTATTTGCGACTTACCCGTCATCTAGACGAGACAGATTTTTTGTTACGACATCCGACAGGACAGAAAAATTTTTGTGGACAAATTCTGTTATGGCATTTCATTTTTAAAAACAACCCAAGAAGCAACACTGTATGCAAAATTTGTAGTGATACAAATTTGGGTTTTTGAAAAGTTTCAAGGAAATTTAAAATTTAGAAGCCCAAGTGTGACATTGGTCCTATTGACACGTATACAAATAATTCGATAAACACCTAAATTAAAGAAAGCCGCCATTTTATTTTTCCCAATTGTCAAAAATCAGTCTTCATTTCTGTCTTGACATCGCCATGTCTTGACTTCTGTCCTCATGTCTTGACATGAAGTTTTTTATGGTCCACACGAGACATATTGCAAGACAGACAGATGTCAAGACAGCAAATATGTTTCGTCTAGACGGCGTATTGTATTTGGCAGATTTTTCACAGAAAAATAAATATTAAATAAAATTTCGATGATTTTTCTCTTTTAAAGTGCTTTTTTTCATCAATTAAATAAAAATGTTTAGGTTAAAAAATGCAAGGTTTTCTACCCCTGTTTCAGAAATAAATAAAAAATCCCCGTACTCATCTATTTTTGGAAATATTCTAACATCGTTTCAAAAGAAAAAAAAAAAATGAAATCAGGTAGTGTTGGCTAGAACACGATTATAAAATGAGTTTGTAAGATGTGCCTCTTTTTTCTTTTGAGCCAGTACAATTTCATATTTCGAATGAGGCGAGGTGCTATTGTAATACCAAAAAGACAAAAATAAGCAAATTAAAAAAGAAAGAAAAAATACCAATGAAGAGCTGTTTTGCAAGTTTAATTCTATTAAGCATCAAAGTACCTAAAGTAAAGTAAGAAATCTATCCCTTCACAATGTATATTTATATTTTGCAAACCCAACTCTCCTAATTTCAAGTTGCCACTACACAATTTACAACCACACTTCGCCTCATTTAGTTCGATACACGCTCATATACCAGTATGACATTATATTGGAACCAGGACATTTAAAAAAATTGAGGCCTCAGTACCATCGCGCTAGGGACAAAACTTGAAGAAAGAATAGATGCCTATAGAATAAGGTCGTTCAAAACCTAAGAAAAAGAGTAGGAGAACAGCCCGAAATTAACAGCATATGGAAAAAACTGAAAAGCAGCATAAAGGAAGCAGCAGAAGAGACACTAGACTGGGTCCTCTGGCTGGACAGACTAGAATTGGCTGGTTTGATCACGAATGTAGATCATCAATGGAAGAAAGAAAACAGAGTGACCGGGAGTATATCGCAAGGCCCACAAGAGCAAGTTTGGAAGTGTTTAAACTAAAAAGAAGAGCTGCAGACAAACTGTGCAAAAAGAAGAAGAGAGAGTATCTAAACAGGAAGATCCCACAGATAGAGGTAGACTTCAATGAAGAGAGAATTAGGCGAGCCTACAATGGAACATGCCAGATAAGCAATAAGTTTCAGTCAAGAATGGACATCTGGAGGTACATAGATGGGAACCTATTAGCAGACCCTACTAGGATACAAGAAATGTGGAGACAATTTTTTCGAAACTTATTGAATCCAGCCCCAAGAACAAACGAAGACCCACAGGTGAAGGCACTTGTAAACCCTCAACCCTTCGTCTGGTCCCAAGCCCAGAGTGTGAAAGGAGGAGGGTTGTCGACCTGCCGAGTTGATCGTAAAAACTAGGCAAGAAACCGCATGGATACACGAACTAACCATTCACGAAATAATGCTCCTGCATCCGGGGCAGCCGATACGCCAGCGCTGGGGACCAGGGATGCTGGTGAGAAGTGGGTTACTGGCCGAACACCCAAATTAGTCACACCGAAAAGGGAATTAAAATTCGCTGCGTGGAATGTACGAACAGGACATCACGTTGGTCAAAAGGAAATCATAGCAATGGAATTGTTGAAATGCAAAATACCAATTGCTGCGCTATCGGAACTACGGCTTACCGGATCCGGGATATTGACAATCGTCCCGCCAACAATCGACGAAACGATGATGCTTTACTATTCCGGTGGTGAGAAAAGAGAGGCCGGCGTCGGCTTTATGGTCGACCGACGGGCTGCCAGCAGCGTTATCGCATTCCAACCGATATCCGAGCGTTTGGCGGTTATAACCATCAGTGGAACGATCAAGACCCATATCATATCCGTTTATGCGCCAACCGAGACCAGCACGGACACGAACAAGGACGAATTTTACGATCAGCTTCAACAGACGCTGGATATGATACCTCAAACCGAATTAATAATTCTCGCGGGGGATTTCAATGCACATTCAGGAGTAGATCGAACCGGCTGGGAAGAAACCATGGGCAAATTCGGACACGGAGTAATTAATGACAACGGCTTACGCCTGCTTTCATTCGCATCGTCAAACAACTTGATCGTTGGCAACAGCATTTTCCGCCATCCACTCAAACACAAACAAACGGCGATGTTAGACTACGTTTTGATCAACACAAGATTCCGATCGACGCTTAAAGACGTACGTGCAATGCGTGGACCCGATTGCGGATCGGACCATTATCTTGTTCGAGCGAAATTGCAGATGCGATTACAAAGAGCGAAGAAAACGGAGCCACCACCAGCCAAGAAAAATTGGGCGTGCCTACGGGACCCGGCCATCGGGCGAGAGTTTCAAATGGCATTATCCAACAAATTCGCGGCGCTCGCAATACCGGACGATATCGATGTAGAAGAAAGGCAATTGTCGGAGTCTATTGTGGAGTGTGCAATGGAGTTGTGTCCAACTATCCGTAAACGGACGCAGCCATGGATCTCGGACAGCTGTCTGGACCTCGTCGATCAGCGGAAGCGCATGAAACACGTCGACTTTGAGGAATACCGAAGATTGAACAAAGAAGTTCGGCAGAAAATGAAATTGGAACGAGAAGCGTACTGGAATAACGTTGCGGCCGACATGGAAAAAGCGGCGTCGAGGCACGAGTACCGGACGCTGTACCAGACAATCCGCCGGTTAGGCGGCAAAACAACATCAACAAACGACAACATCAAAAAATCGGATGGAACTTTTGTGACTTCTGCCCATGAACGCCTGGAGCGGTGGAGAGCATTCTTCCACCAGCTGTATAACCACGATCCGCCGCAAGGTCCAGCACCCGAACCACCGATTATCGAACAGCCGATGAATCAGTTTCTCGATACCGAACCAACAATTATCGAGGTGAAGACAGCAATAAAATCGCTGAAAAATGGAAAAGCGCCGGGAATAGACCAAGTAACCGCCGAGATGATCAAAGCTGGAGGTGATGTCTTATCACAACGACTTCATGTCCTCATAACACACATATGGCATTCGGATCGTGTCCCTTCGGTATGGAAGAAAGCGATCGTTGTCCCAATTTTGAAGAAAGGCGACAGTCGGGAATGCAAGAATTATCGCGGTATTAGCCTTCTTTCGATCGTCGGTAAAGTATTTACGAAAATAATACAATCGAGGCTACAGAAACATCGAGAGCAAACGAGCCGGGAGGAACAAGCGGGATTTAGACCACATCGAGGATGCATTGATCAAATATTCGCCCTCCGTCAGTTAATGGAAGAAAGAATTCGTTGCGGCAAACGAATTGTCGTCGTTTTCATCGATTTCAAATCCGCTTTCGATTGCATCGATTGGAACAGCTTGTGGAGAGTCTTGGTAATCGAACACGTGCCATTGAGCATCATCCAACTTCTCCAAGCGTCGTACGATGGCTCAACCAGCAGCGTTCGTATTCGAAACGACTTATCCGAGGAGTTCCCGATTCAGACGGGTGTCCGACAGGGAGACGTCGCTTCGCCACTTCTCTTCAACGCTGTGATCGACGCGATTATGCGTGAAGCATTCGATGGACGACTCGGAGTTCAATACGACGACAACAACTTCGTAACAGACTTAATGTTCGCCGACGATAGCGCTGTTTTCGCCGACACGGATGCCGAAGCAACGGACATCTTATACGATATTTCCCGCATCGCCCAATCATACGGGTTAAAAATCAATGCGGAAAAGACCAAAGTGCTCACAACGGATGGATCAAGAGCCAGTGTTCACCTCGATGGAACCCAAATCGAACAGGTTCCAAGGTTCAAATATTTGGGATCATTGGTTGAGGAAACGAAAGTAGCATCGAGGGCCGACGTTCACAGCCGTATCGGCCAGGCAACAGCAACATTCGCCTCGCTCAAGTGGTGCATATGGAAACGAGCAAATATCTCCATCAAAACAAAACTACGTCTTTACCGAACGTTGATTCTTCCGATTCTTCTTTATGGATCTGAAACGTGGACACTGCTCAAACCGGACGTTAAGAAGCTCGAGGTCTTCCAAATGCGATGTTTGAGGCAGATCCTCCGTGTCTCACTCCGTGATCGCCTTCGAAATGAGGTTGTCAGACAAAGATGCGATCAGCAAACACTGATCGAAGAAGAAATGCAAAAACGTCGACTACGGTGGTTTGGACATGTTTGCCGAATGGATGATAACCGCTTGCCACGTAAACTTCTCTGGCGAGACCGTCCTGCAGACTGGAGAATACAGCGATCGGCACCGAAGAAAACCTGGTTGAAGAATATCGAGGGTGACTTAAAGAATCAACGATTTATCAGTTACCGAGGCTCGAGACACCGCCAAAAACCGAGAAGAATGGAAGCGAATCGTGAATAGAGTTCGGGACCCAGCGGCACCGACAGCAGCGTATCCGTTGCGGGGACGTCCCGCTCGGACCGCCAGCTAACGGATCAAAGAAGAAGAAGAAGAAGAAACCCTCAAGATAATATTCCAATAGAACTAACGTCACTGGATGAGTGCGTGAAGCTGTGAAAAGGCAAAAAAGCAACAAATCCTCAAGCATAGATCGAATCGCAGCTGAGCTACTAAAGGAAGGAGGACCGCAACTCTTAAGAAACTTACACGCACTCATATGCAACATCTGGGACGATGGTGGAAGAAATCGATTATATGTCCAATCTGCAAGAAAGGAAATAAGTTAACATGTTAACAGGCATCTCACTCCTCAGCACCAGCTACAAAACCTTCACAATTCTTGTGAAACAAAAACTAGACCTTATAGCGGAAACCGTTACAAGAGAATATCAAACTGGTTTGGTTCGTACCAACAGCTGACCCTGCTCAAATTCTGGAAAAAATTTGGGAAAGAAATGTACATACATATATACCAGATATTTGTCGACTTTCAATAAGCATATGACTCGATAAACAGAGAGATGCTGTACAGGATCTTATTGGAGGTAGGAGTCCCCTCAAAGCTGGTACGACTGATCAAAGGCACATCGAATAGTAGTCCAATTAATCTACGGAAATTCTCCAGACAATTGAAGGCAGGAAAAAAAAAATATGGGCGTGTAGAACACTTAATTTGAAGAATGATAGCGTTTTTTTTTTACGGAACTGCATTGGCGAACTTAACCTAAAAAATTCGCAAAAGTCAAAAAACCGGTTTTTCGCTAATAAAACAAAAAGTTGAGCTTGGATCCGAAAAAGTTAAATTATAAAGTTATAGGTATTAAAATTATCTTTCAATTGATGTGGTACAAAATATTGGTTAGTGTCTTATACATGGAGAAAAATGCTAAAAACCGCTAAAAATCACTTCTTTTTCTTTTATTTTTTTCTTTTTATTGATGCGTCCTAGAAACTTTTTATTTGGTGAAAATATTGCTTTTGGCAATCTGAAAACTCATTATTTTTTTTGGCTCGAAATTTTGCAAAATATGGGTGTAATTTCGATTTATGTAAAAAAAAGCGTTTTCGTAAAATCCTTCGTCTACAGCTCCTCGACCTCGTAGGACATTTTTTCGAAGCTCTTTTTCTTCGTTAAGAGATGGACTATCATGCACTATAAGTTAAAATTGGAGTTTTTCAATTTTATGTACAAAAAACTCCACCGCAAAAAGACAAGTTGTTTGCCGCAAAAAAGACAAGTTTTTTATTTCATAATTTTTCGACTCTAACCTACTGTATGACCAAATTACATATTTATTCTCTAAAAAAATATAAACTTTTGTTAAATATTAGGTTAGAGTCGAAAAATAATGAAATAAAAAACTTGTCTTTTTTGCGGCAAAAAAACTTGCCTTTTTGCGGTGGAGTTTTTTGTACATAAAATTGAAAAACTCCAATTTTAACTTATAGTGCATGATAGTCCATCTCTTAACGAAGAAAAAGAGCTTCGAAAAAATGTCCTACGAGGTCGAGGAGCTGTAGACGAAGGATTTTACGAAAACGCTTTTTTTTACATAAATCGAAATTACACCCATATTTTGCAAAATTTCGAGCCAAAAAAAATAATGAGTTTTCAGATTGCCAAAAGCAACATTTTCACCAAATAAAAAGTTTCTAGGACGCATCAATAAAAAGAAAAAAATAAAAGAAAAAGAAGCGATTTTTAGTGGTTTTTAGCATTTTTCTCTATGTATAAGACACTAACCAATATTTTGTACCACATCAATTGAAAGATAATTTTAATACCTATAACTTTATAATTTAACTTTTTCGGATCCAAGCTCAACTTTTTGTTTTATTAGCGAAAAACCGGTTTTTTGACTTTTGCGAATTTTTTAGGTTAAGTTCGCCAATGCAGTTCCGTAAAAAAAAACGCTATCATTCTTCAAATTAAGTGTTCTACACGCCCATATTTTTTTTTTCCTGCCTTCAATTGTCTGGAAATTAACATGGTGATTCCGTAGATTGATTGGACTATAGCTCACTGGAGAAAGTAAGGAGCAAAAATTTTGTAGCCGAAGTGTTCGAAGTACGATAAGGTCTTAGACAAGGGGATGGACTGGCCCTTATGCTTTTCAACCTGGCCATGACGTGAAAATTGTGGGAAGGTCCTTTTTGGCAGCAAAAGAAGCTTATGTCGAATTAAAAGAGGCGGCTAAGGACATAGGCCTGAAGATAAATGAAGAAAAAACGAAGGTGATGCAACAATCCAGAGCAGGAGGATTTAGAATGAGAAGAAATTTAGCCATCGACGAACATAACCTATAAGTAGTCTACTTTGGGTCTACAATTACAAAAAGAAACGATGAAAGAGAAGGAATAACTAGAAGAATACTACTGACTAATAGAGCCTTTTATGTCCAAACACAAATCCTACACGCAAGTTTTGTGCACAGAAAAAGGAAACTTTTACTCTATAAAGCAGTAATACGACCAGTACTGTGCTATGGCAGCGAGACTTGGACTATTACGAAGGACATAGAGCAACAGGTTTGAGAGATAAGTTCTCAGATGCATAGTAGGGCCAACCAGAGAGGATGGAATATGGCGAAGGAGATACAACAACAATAAAAATCCACGGACTTAAGTCTGGAGTATAATGATTCTATTTCGAACCGTACCGTACTTGTACCGTTCCGGGGAGTTGGATAGCAGACTACAATACAGCCTAATCATTCCGTTTTTTTTTTAGAACTATCGAGTTTAAAAGAAGTGATGGTAGAACTAATATAATTAGGCTAGTCGGCGAGAAGGAAAACACACTAAAAAGTGCATTTTTGGTCCAAATTATCTAAAAAGTAAGCCCTGTTAGAAGTTCCTAGGTGCAAGTGTGATCTTGCAAATAGATACCAAAGTTTTCAACTCACGTTACTTTCACTATTTGTTTACTAGAAAACAACTGCACATAGAGAGCTGAAAATTCGCACAGGCTTATTTTTTACATAATTTCATAGCGAAGAGCTTCCCCGTTGCATATGGTATACTCAAAGCAAGCAGGAACAGAGATATTGAAAGAAATGTAAAAAAGTTCCTACTTTATTCACAATTAATTAAAAAGTTATGAGGTCATCCAAATTGTGGGCAAACTGAGGGTGTTAAACTACACCCTAAGACGAATCGATTCCAATACTAATCTCGCCTATGAGCCAAAATGGCTATAAAAATACCTCGCCGACTAGCCTAAATGGACAGTGTTAGAAATTTCTGGTTATATTTTCACTTATTCAATTAATTTTTCGTCCTCCATATTTATGTTTTAAATTACCGACTACCAAATGACTTTTGTGGGTTATATCTTCCAACCTTTTCGTATAAACGTATAAACTCCAAGCTATTGGTATTGACTCTGTTCTGAAGAACTGGATTGAGAGCTTCCTTTCTGGCCGTTCAATCAAGGTAGTATTGGATGGCGTCGAATCCGACCCCCACCACATCTCCGCAGGTGTTCCCCAGGGCTCAATTCTATCACCAGCTCTCTTCCTAGTTTTTATAAATGACCTGCTCTCAGTCCCCTCCAACTCACTCCACAGCTTTGCTGATGACGGTACTCTACGTTACTCCTATGGTTTTGATAATGTAACACAAGCGCGTGCCAGACCTTGTCTACATCATCGCCAACTGTTGTCCAATTCAATCAACAGGGACATCGAACGAATTCTTGATTGGGGCCACAAGAACCGTGTCGAATTTAATGCATTAAAAACCAAGTACTGTCTCATCTCCAACAAAACTTGCACCGAACCTCTTTCTATTTCAGTGTACAATAAGACCGTAACGGCAGAACCCTCTCTAAACATCCTAGGCGTAACATTAGCTGAAGATCTGCGCTGGAATAACCACATATTCCAAAGTGCTAAACAAGTATCCCAGTGTCTAGGATTCCTCAAAAGGTGCAAATTTCTCCTTCAGCCGTCTGCCAGGGCTATAATTTACAAGTCCTACATTCGTCCCCGTCTTGAATACAACTCGTATATCATCATAGAACCATCTTAGCTTGGCTGGACGAGGTGCAAAACCGCGCCCTCAAACTTATTGGTGACAGCGCCATTTGCTCTTCAATTGACTCATTAAGCCACCGTAGGAATGTAGCAGCTCTTGCAAAATTTTATCGCTTTTTTCATAATGACTGCTCCATTGAAATAAGTAACCTCATGCCTCCACGGCAACATTTCTCCCGCAACACAAGACTTGCCCGCTCGGCTCACCCCCACAGTTTACAGCCCTTATCTTCGCGCACACTCCGATCTAGAAATTCGTTTTTAACAAGAACAACTCATCTGTGGAACAACCTTCCAAAGACAGTATTCCCGAACTCATACAACATCCAAGAGTTCAAACGCAAGGTTCATCGCCACTTTCTGCAACACCCCCTTGACTCCCCCTAACCTATTATGTCCTTCTCTCTATCTTTCGAGCTAAGCTTACTACTGGACATTGCACCATGACTTAAACGACATGACGTACTAGTATTACAAAGGGTGACACCTAAGCTTAGACTATCACATAAAAAAAAAATAAAGATGGAAATTGCTCATTTTTTCCATTCCGCACCGTACCAAACCGTCCATTGTAGTCATAGTCACACTTCTATTTGCACGAACACTTCCATTGAAAATTCGATTTTTGACATTTGTACAAAACGGTTCGGAGCGGAATCAGTGTACTCCCGCCTTAAGACTAGCCGACCACGTAATCAGGATAGAGGACAACCGTAATCCAAAACCGCTCATGATGGCAGAAATGTTGTGTAATAGACCAGTAAGCAGACCTAGGAGGAGATGGAAGGACTCTGTGACGGCTGATGCAGAGGCAATGCTAGGCATTCGAAGCTGGAGAACTGTTGCTAGGAACCGTCATACTTGGAGAAAGGCCCTAGAGGGGGAGGCCAAGGCTCGATTTTGGGCTTTAGCGCCATTGGATGAATGGATGACACCCCACAAGTAAATTTTCTATCGTATGCCAAAAACAAGGATAGACTAATTACCATTCTGACGACAAAATACAATGAATGAAAATAGAATCGCTCATAAGAGTGTCGCAATTGTGAGGGAAGATGTTGATCTTTTGGCCATAATGATGGGTCTCCCCTGTAGATTTCCTCTTCCACCTTATGTGCGCGTTATTCAATCACCACCGTTACTTACACTACTTGTTCTTTCAGCCCATTCAAAAGAAATAACAGTCACCGCGCTGACAAATTTCTGATTGCTCTTTACAACTCTCAATAATAGCAAGCAATACACGTGATATCAGCCTACAAGGAATCGGCATACACGTCTTCCAGACATCTCACTGAAGTTGATGCTCAAGAACACACCTTCAGAGTATTCCATCAGGTGCAACAGTAGTACATCGAAGGTAATCATTCATTCATTCATTGTGCTCCTTTAATCCCTCATGGGACATAGGGCGGAAACAGTTGCCCTCCAGCGGACTCTGTTTTGCGCGACAGCTCTCAGCTCCGACCAGGATCTCCCAGTTGTTGCGGCTTCTTCTAGTAGGGTTCTCCTCCATGTTGTCCTAGGTCTTCCGACTCGACGGGATCCTTGCGGATTCCAGTCGAGGGCCTGTTTGGCTAGATTTTCGTTTTCGCGTCGCAAGGTGTGGCCAACCCAATTCCATTTCCTTCGCCTGATTTGGTCGTCTATCCTTTCTTGGCCGGCACGGCGCCATAGTTCTTCGTTTGAAATTCTATCCTGCCAGCGGATTTTTAGGATACGACGCAGGCATCTGTTGATGAAGAATTGTGATGAATTGGGTGACTTTCCATGTTTCGCAACCGTACAAAAGAACTGCCTTAACGTTGGAGTTGAACAGCCGCAATTTGGTGTTAGTTGAGATCTCCGTTAATCTAAATATGCGGAACAGGCATGCATATGCGCCTCGTGCTTTATTTATTCTGGAACTGACATCTTCTTCTGCACCACCATTTTCGGTAATAATACTACCGAGGTAGCAGAATTTATCGACCAGTTATACGTCACGGTTATTCAGCGCAGTCCGTTCAATGGTGTTTGCATTTATCCGCATTTCTTTAGTTTTAGTTGGATTTAGCCTTAGACTGCTGGACTACTTTCTGTTGCCAAATTGTTAATCATGTTTTTGAGGTCCTGGTGTCTGTGGGCCAGCAAACAGATATCATCTGCGTAGTCGAGATCCTTAAGGCGGTCTAACAAACCCCATTGTATGCCGCCTGTTCTACTATCTAGAGCGCCGACAAGGATGTCATTTATTACTATAAGAAATAGTAAAGGCGAGAGTAGGCATCCTTGTCGTACTCCTGAGCTCACCTCGAAGCTGTCGGATAATTTTCCATTATGGAGAACTCTGCATTTGGAATTGTTATATAGGGCTTTTATCAATTCTATTATTTTATCAGGCAGTCCACGTCGCCGTAGTGCCTGCCATATAAAGCTCCTATTGACCGAGTCGAACGCTTTCTCATAATCTACGAAAGCAAGGTAAAGGGGGGATCGGAATTAGTAGACTGCTCCACTATTATTCTCAAGGTGTTAATATGATCAATACAAAAGCGGCCCTTCCTGAATCCGGCCTGCTGCCTCCTAAGCGTTCGGTCTACTGCCTCACTTATCCTAGATAGTAATATTTGGGACAAAATTTTGCCCACTGTGGATAGTAAGCAGATGCCTCTCCAGTTGTCGCATATTGTTAGGTCCCCCTTTTTTGGTATTTTGACTATGATACCTTCCGTCCAATCCTCCGGAAAGGTACAGGTGTTCCATGCTATTTCCAGGATTGGCTGAAGCGCATCTGCTATGAGGCTTGAATCGGCTTTCAACAATTCTGGCGGGATGCCATCTTTCCCAGCTGCTTTACCATTGGCCATCGCATGAATTGCGGTTACTATTTCCGTCTTGGATGGGGCCCGGGTGGTGATTCTTATCGGCTGTGCATTGTTGCTGGTTTCCTGAGGTTCCTGTGTAAATGAACCATTCAGGGCGGCGAAGAAGTAATCTCTCCATCTTCGGAGCTGCTCCTCGTCGCTGCACAGCAGCCTTCCATCCGCACTCTTAACGGCATGCTTTTTAGTAGAGTGCTTTCCCGTGAGCTGTTTAGTAATTTGGTACAGCACCTTACTGTTGCCTGTGTTTGCCGCGTTTTCCGCTTTTTCTGCGAGCTCGTTTATCTGCTGCCTTTTATCACGCCGGACACTTCTCTTTACCTCCCGGTGTAATTGGGAGTACTCCCGTTCCAGTTGGTAATGTCTTTCGGGGTCGCTTGTAGAGTTTACGTTATTTTTTAGGGCTCTCCTGCGTTCTATTTTTTGCCATCGAAGGTAATGTCAACCCAAAACTACTACGTTTTACTGAAAATCATTTCTCCATTTGGTGCCTTACTACAATATTTGGAATAATTTCATAAATAATTTATTAATTTCAATAATTTTATGTCATTATTTTGCCGACACGAGTGATTTTTAGGTTAGGTCATACATGATTTGCAAGAAACATCACAGAAAGCAATTTTTTAATTTTTTATTTTTACTCCCACTATTGAACTTTACCGAAAAACAACTCGAGATCCGGTGTGAAGTAATCAAACAGACCTAGTATGTCAACTAGTATCTCATATAATTATCTCAACAATATAATTCCAATGTTTCAACTGAAATTTGAAAATATTCTATCCGCTATACGTGACTTACCTGCACTCGCCTGCTCGATAAGGATTGGCTTTTCATAAAAACTCTCTTTCAATATTCCTGTATTACCAAGTTATCTATGAAACATTATCGTATATATTTATATATGTACATCAATACTATTTCAAAACTACCGAACAATCCTTTGTCCTTTTACAAAAAAAGTTAAAAAAAAAATCCAATCTTTTTTATTACTAAACCTTACAGGTACCTCTTCTGCAAACATTTTTGAGTTTCAAATCATACATGACTCGAACCGAAAGCAAATTTAAAGTACCTTCAGGCTTGTACTGGATCGATACCTGGCATTTCAATGGAAATATAGGTAATGGTCTACCCAAAGCAAAACAAAGCTTTTCATATAACTAATTGACATTTTCATAGCAAACATCTGATTTCAGGTGATATGTTATCAGACTTTAGCCAGTGCAAATCAATCCTATGGTTGTCCTGTTAGATTCAATATCTATCAATCTTCTATGGATTAACCTTTGAATGTTCAAAAGACAATATGGGAATTCTTGGGCATGACTTTGTGAAGTTGCAAACCCATAATGTTCTTTATGACGAGGCATCTATGCATAAAATTGGGAAGTTAGTAATCAAATTAATTCGAGATCATTTTGTGAGAGCAGTAGGTATCAACAATGACTTTTCGAAGGAGAATTCTGTCAGAAAGTGATTTGTCAAACAATAACTCGACTCAGTTCTAAAGGAGTTAATCAAGTTAGTATTGAACGGCTTCAAATGTAAAGCCGCATACTATCGCAGTTGATGTTACTCAGGGATCAATTCTACCTAATATCTATAAAAAGACCTTCTATTAAGCCCTTCGAAATATAATTCACAGCGCCGCTGAAGACAACAATCTGCCATATGGTTGAAAAAATGGTATGCTCAGCTATATTTTTAGATGTTGCTCAAACATTTGACAAGGTATGGTATGGAGGACTACTTTATAAGCTGAGATTATTCTTTCCCAAAGCACATGCGGCAATTTTGGAATCTTATCTCTCAAAAAGATTCTTTCGCATCAAGCAAGAGGATGTTTACTCCCCCCTAAAAGAAAAAAGAGCTGGAGTACCTCAAGGAAGTATATTAGGTCCAATACTACCTTCATTTCACGAATGACCTTCCAGTTTCCTCAAATATAAGAGGAATAGTAAAGGCGCCATGGTATATAAGATATACCGATCTCGCGGCCTTAAACTGAGCACTATATCAAAACGATTGTGAAATACGCAGGGGTCCATGATCGAAAGCTGAGAACACACATAAATCAAGAAGCATCCCTGCGAGAAATAAAGCGATTCAGAAAGAGTACTGAATCGATTCTTATGAAGCAGAGGAGTGCTTCTCTTAGCCTTCTCTTACTTCCCTACATCAGTAACACGACAAAATCCAAGAGTTAACCTATTACAAAAAACTTGTGCTTATGAAAAGATTCCTTTTGACAGTGGCATAAAAGCGATTCTTTTGTGCTTCTGTTGGAAGCACGTCTAATATTTCCCGATGGGATGGAACTCACCCATACGAATGCACTAGAACGTAGTTGACGTGTCCCAAACCACATGAGTTACCCGAGGAAAAATGAAACTCGCCCCCAAGTAAGCATGCCGCTGGCACGCACGACCAGTGACAAAGAGTCTTTTTAACTCAAATTTAAAACGAAAGAAAAAAAATATTTTCGTAGAATAAAGTATCTTACTGTTCTTAAAACAGATATCCACAGGCATGCACTCTCCCGGCACAGGCATGCACGAAATCGCCAGTATGGCTTTAAAGAATTGTATAGGGCGCAGAAAATTGGCAATTATCGTGGTGGCAAGGGTGCCAATAGCATACTCAGTAGAACAGTTCTCGGCCGATTGCGTAGGTCAAGCAGCATTGGACGCGGTTAGTGCTTAGCTGGGGGACTGCTTGGTAAAACAAGACTCGCATTTGGAATAATCTATGCCGATGCGGGCGCATTTATAAATTTTCATATATGAATTTTTGGATATCCGTGTCTGTGGCGGAAGCGTGCATGCCTGCGGCGGGAGAGTGCGTACTTTTTAGGCATGCCTATTTGTTCGTTATGCATGTTAGCTGTGGGCGAATGCGTGCTAGTAATAACATTAACCAATAAATTATTTTAAATCGGGTGATTGTTTGCTACCTAAATCATTTTGAAAATTTAAAATAATTTTGTATTTTTGTGTATAATGTCCCAACGGGAAATTAATCAAGCGCTGTCAAAAGAAGCAAGAAAGTAGCGCTTCCAATACATATGTTGTGGAAGCTCTCTGGAAGCACCTACTCTATACTCCAATTTTTTGCTTTGTTTTTCTAAAGTTTTCTCTTATTCCCCTTATTTGGAAAATTTGGGGTTTTTGAAAAGCCTCGTCAGTTATGAAACACTCTTTCTGGTGAAAACAATAAGTGAAATTTAATTATTAATAATTATTTTAATAAATGTATTTCAGTTATTTGTGTTTTATTGAAACTGTAAAATTATTATGGGTTGGACTTCAGCAAAATAGCGATAATATTTATACTATGGGTCACAAAAACTTCAGGAGCTTCCTAAGATCTTCAATTTCAACGCTTCGATTGTGCTTCTTCAATAACAAGATATAAGCTCTTTGTTCTGATGACATACCTGTGTAAAAGGAGAGGAATTGGGGTATAAATAAGAAGGACGTTGGCATTCCTTCGGAATTTGTTCAAAAGCACTTCAGTTCTCGGCTGGGACTTCCCCATAGCATCTGACGACGACAAAAGTGGCAGTGATACCGCTGAATTGTGATTGGGAATATAAATGAGCGGGTGCTTTGGGTTTTTTAACGAACGGAGTGAGATTTTTCTTTTCGAATGTACTTTCGTGGTGGGATTTGAGAATCTCACTATCCATGGAAACAGCGATTTTGAGATTCCCAATTGTTTTGGCGCACGCCATACTATTGGCTTATGGGTGCAGCGACGCGTGGGGTCTTAACGAAAAATTTCAATATTTTAGTGAACTAACCTTACATTAATGCATGAACAATTTGTCATAAAACCGAATCGAAAACGTTTTACATAATTTGGATAAAATATTTGTTTTGTATTTATTTATTTTTCCTGCAAAAAAAAACAAGCATTTGTTTCTCCTTGTCGACATTTTCAAGTTTTTCCCTTTCATTTACATAATTCTAAACAGTTCTAAAAAAAGGTTTTGCGATAAAGAATGGTAGGTATGTTTTTTTTTTTTTTTTTTTTTTAAATAAAGTCACGTTTTTCGAGCACTTAATTAGAGTTTCATGTAACGAGCTTAACGAGAGGACGACTAAAACTTAATAAGCAATTTGTATGCGAGTCTTTCTCGAACTGCGTCTTGAATGCGCCCTAACGAACAGTAATTTTTCGCTTAAGAATCCTTGTCTCCTCCTTTTTTTTCTTCTGCCATGTATTTTTATACATTACGGACACCCTTAGTGTACGGAGAAAAAAAAACAGCGCAAAAATTACCTCCAGCTGGGACTCTCCTCCAAAATTGCAATCGAGAATAATATTTAGAAAAAAAAAATCTTCTTTTTTTTAACACAACAACCGAAAGCCTTATTCCGACCGTTCTCGTTAATTGAAAAATCTTTCTTCTCTCTGTGTTGTTACATTATCGCAATTTAATTAAAAGCGGGGGTATTTTAATTCCTTCATTGAATTTTATGAGCAGTTGTTCGGGGCCGCCCCTATTTCATAGGAGGCTCAAATGAAATTTCTACAAAATCAAATCCTGTCTTTTATAGAGGACATTTGATTAGTTTAATTTCCGTTTATTTTTTTTTTTATTTTTCTGAGATATCCACTATAAAAGGAGTCACTTTTTTTACCCACTGGTGTATAGAAGCCTACTTTAAGACATGACGAAGCCTTCTATTGAAGCTTAGGAGCCTTTCCTGACGGATACCACGTCATATCTTTTCTATAATTGTATGTCATTGGAACGAAGCGTTGCGTTTTCTTCCCGACTGCTTCTTGAGAAGCTCAATGGAATCTATTTTGTAGGGACTTTTTCGAAAGCTTTTAAAGAGCGCACTGTACTACACTCAAGAATGTCTGGCTCAAAACTTTCTCATATGTGCATGCTTGAAAAATTTGTCTATTGAACAGAAAACTAAAATCTTCGTAACATCTTCTAAAGGATACGATGTGGAAGCAGTTCCTTACTGCTTCTCGAGAATAGCTTCAATATTTTCCCGCTGGGTAGGTATGGACTGGACATGTGCAAGTTTGTGCTGAAATGCTAGAAGTGTGTAACTGGGGAAAAGTTTATCAAATTTGTTATTATTGTTAAGTGAGTTAAGTGAAATGCGTTTAAGTTAAATAATAAAAACAGCATGTTTGACGTTTTGGAAATAATAATTTCCAAAATCGGTCAATCGTTTTTTCGTTTGACTGTGATTAGACTGTTCGTTGTTCCTCCACGTTCCTCACGAGATTTTAGATGAACGGAAGCCCTTCATCATCTCTACTTCCCCGTTTAGTGTGACCAGACGTCCTCTTTTAAGAGGACATGTCCTCTTTTGAAGCAAAAAAAATGTGTCCGGTATCTTTTTTCAAAATAATGGTTCTTGTCCTCTTTTTGGCCATTGTGCATTGGCCTTTTTTAAAATTCCCTTAAATAATGCAAACGTGGAAAAAATTTTTTCCGTAATAGCAAGCCAATGGACTGATGAGAGAAACAGGTTGTCCGTAGAAACTATTAAAAGTATTATTTCATGCAAGTTTAATTTTAAAGAATACTCATGTTCGCAATTTTATAATTATCTATTAACAAAACCAAATATTTTAAGAAATATTTCTTCAAATGAAAAATACTAGTAATTTTGATAATTATTTGAATTTATGAATTTATTTTTTGTTAAGTTTTTTATTTATTTTATATTTTTGTTTCGTTAATTATTCTATAATTAATAATTTATATTTTTTTCGTCATATTTTTTTACTTTTATTTTGTTAATGAACTGTATTTTTTTTTGTTTGATTTGTAGTATGTATTACATAAATTAAGATACATAATCCAAAATGATATTTTTTTGTACATATTTCGTCATTTTTTTCTGAATTCCTTTTGGGTCCTCTTTTTCGCAACACAAAATCTGGTCACCCTATCCCCGTTCATTTTAAGAGCTCGTGAGGAACGTACGTAGGAACGAACAGTCTAATCACCGTCTTTCGGGTGAATATTTTTGACCGATTTTTCAAGTGTCATTCTCCTGTAGCGGGTCACCATTTATGCTGCAAGCTAGGCTCTTCGGAAATTGTCCGAGATAGCACTTTTTGCCATGGTATCTGTGGTGGCGTTTTTCATTCCACCTGCCTTAATTCTCGAGTCAGTTGCAGGCTATCAAGCTCCGGCTTGACTCTTTGTCGGACACCCTGACTTCTATTTGTGGCCAGCTCGGGCTTCTTGATGGATAAATTTTAAGAAATTTCTTCCCCGATGGCGACGGCTTTAGACTCGGTTGTTGAGATTCGCTCGGTGATCCTAAATCGTGTCGCCGCCTTTTCCTGCACTTATAACCCCTCGACTACTCTTCTCCTTAAAAGAATTACGAAACGTGTTCGGGCAGATATTGAATCGCTGCCTACAGCAGTAGTTCAGAATCACAATACCCTCAACTCTCTGTCTTCAAAATTCGACGGGAAGACCACCCATCTGCGGCGGTAGTATCTGATGGTGCCCTGCAGCTACCGGAGCACTTCTTTCCTTACCCGCCTCCACGGCTGTTTCCCTTTGGAGAGTGTTATTCTCCAACAGGCTGCCAGCAATCAAATCGCGTCTTAAGGCGCGTCGCAAAAGTCGTATGAATGGTCGTCAAGCCACCATTCGTGATGGTTTCAACTTAAATTAATTGTCCCACGTTCTAATGACAGAGTCAATTTCTTTGCCGGTCTCGATGTCACTCTCTTCCCCTCCAATAATTAGTGGTTCCGCGATCACTGAAGCTACAAATCCTCTGGGACCTCCCACCCCTCTGGTTACTGTACCAAGACCACTGAATATCTTCATCTCGCGATGTTCTGCTGAAACTAAGGCGGAGACTATTTATGAATACTTAACAATGAAATCTATAAACCCGGTATCTGTGCTTTGCAGAAAAGTCAGCAAAGTTTCCAAGCCTGCTGCTTCTTTTGTTTTGTCTGCACAGCCTGCTATTACCGAGACTCTTTTAGATCCCGGTTTCTGGCCTGCTGGTGCCTTTACCAAGCTTTTTGTGCCGCGTACCCGTACTCGAGCCCATCTTGCGAACGCTTCTACTCCGAGCGCCCTACAGATGTCAAAAAACTCGAGACGGTTTCCCTTAACTACCAGAACGTAAGAGGGACCAGGTCAAAAACTAACGACATCCTTCAGGCCTCGACGGCTAGCGGGTTCGATGTCATAGCATTTACTGAAGCCTGACTCCATGAAGGCATTCTTAATGTTGAAATCTTTAGTTCCTCCTACCAAGTGTTTTGGAGGCATGGTTACACTGATCGGAAGCTCGTGGGGGTGGCGTTCTTTTCGCTTGTAATAGTCATCTAATTTGAAACCCAATCTCGCTTCCTAGTTTGCATCATTCTTTCATCAATCTTCCACACCTTCTGACTTTCAGCCTAATGACAACAATGTTCTTCACACGGTTAGGCTTATTTTTTACCTCTCTTAATTACCAGTGTTGATATCGTGAAACATATCGACGAACTCCCACTCGACTTCACTTCTGGCTCCGACGGTATTCCTCCTACTGTCCTTAAGTACTGTGTGGAGGTTCTCCAGTCTCCCCTGAAACAGATCCCTGGGTAAAGGGTATTTCTCTACCCTTTGGAAGAATTCGTCCATAATTCATATTCACTAAAGTGGTAGCAAGAACGAAATATCGAAGTTGCAAAGTTATCTGTTATACCGAAACTTTCTGCAATCGTTCCTATCTGCAAGAGGTTGATCTCAACGAATCAACATGGTTTTCTTGCAGCTCGTTCCACTACCACCAATATTCTTGAGCTCACTGCTAACGCTGTCGAGGGCTTCATTTCCGGTTGTTAAACTGATTGTGTTTACACTGATTTTAGTAAGGCATTTGACAAGCTCTCCCACTCTATTATAATTCTCATAGTATGGCTCCAGTCTTACTTAGCTGACAGGACTTATCAAGTTCTTTTCCGCCGATCCAAATCTGCAACTATAGAAGCGTCATCCGGTGTCCCTCAAGGGAGTCATCTTGGTCCTCTACTCTTTATTCTATCAGCTCCTTAATGGAACGGTTGACTCAGGTTTTCTAAGTCGCCGTGCGTCGTTTAGAGAGAGTCGTTATAATCTGAGAAGACTTAGTTGAGAGCTCCATCTCAGCGCTTGACTGTGCTGAGTAATTTTTCTTGGTCCAGCTGAGAAGTGCGCCTTCTGTGTTAGAAGGATTTACTATATTACTATAAAAAAAGCAAAATTTGCTGCATCTTCGAATTGGATACGTTTTATAGGAACTTCATACACACACAGCATCCACTTTCTACACATTCTTATTAACAGCTCTAAATCTCTCGTACATGAAAGACAAAATGGCAGAAGATTTATAGCATTAATTAAATTTTATCACTTATAGCATTTTTGTTTAATAATCATAACCACCGCACCGCATCGGGAGATCGTTTCTCACAGTGCCCCCAGCACATAAATCGATTTGCGAACATCTGTTTTTAATCGTGCTGCAAGGAGCCAGAGAGTGTCCCTTTCAGGATATGGGCAAAAACCGGGAAAATTTATGAATTTGCAGCTCTGAAGAGTGTCAGGTCCTGCGATAAGTTTTACAAAGGCTCTGCCTGTAATACATCAGCAGCCTTCCTTTGTGCCACTGGCTGCCTCGCAGTACGTTCGCCTCTTCCGGTACAAATATCTAAAACCATTCAGGTAAGCTGGGTACAACCATTTTTCAAGAAATTTTATTGCCTTTGCGTGATATTGTATCTTTCGACAACTGCATGCCCATTTAATGTTCGCAAAGCTGGTTCCTGGGCTCAAAGCTTTGTGGTACATTTTCCTGCCACCCCCAACCCCCCAGCCATGTGTAAGGAGCTCTTACAGAGCAATATTGATAGCAAAAGGAAAATGTTCGGGCTGCTACTACAGGTGTGTGCTGGAGCTATATAAATCAAGGTTAAGTACTCAGGTTATGTGGTTTGTTTATTTGAATTGTTTTTTTGAGCTTCGAGAAAAGAGAAAAAAATAAAAAATGTTAAAGATAAGGAGCTATTTACACAATGCCGAAAATAAACACAGGGTGGGTGGAATTTTCACTTCTGACAACAAAAACAACAAAAACAAATAGTGGAATTGCGTTTCGAAGACTTCGGTGGTCCCCCCCCCCCCTGCCACCACAGATTTTCCAGATAATATAAGAAAAACGGAATTTTAAATTGTATTTTCTATACTTATACGTGTTATTTTTCTAGAGAAAAAGAATGACTTAAAATTGAGCCCAAAGGTACATTTCACAAAGTCAATGCCATAAATTTACTATCCATATATACAGAGGGTGTGGTTCGGGGCCCAGATGGGAATAATTGCTACACAGCACTTAGAGAAATGTATCGGTGAAGTTGCAATAAATTTCGGTGAATGAATGTTTCAAGTCAATTTACAATAAGATTATAAGTCACTTGTGTACAAGGAGGAGAAAGTCTTCTGTGTAACAACATTAGGGTACTTTTGGATCAATGGTTTTGATTTAGAAAATAATTAATATTAAATCTAACTTTACAAACTGTGATAGTAGACGTTTTTGGCTGGATTTTCACTATAATTTTCTTGTTTATAGATGATAGTATAAAGACCCATGGACCCTCTAGTATCGTTTGGGAGCTTTAACACTGTATAGTCCAGTCAAAATAGACGAAAAAACGCCATAATTGGAAGATAATTCGGTTGCTGAAAATTGGAACAGCCCTTAAAAACATTATTATACATAAGCTGTAGAGACTCCCACGCGATTGGACGACTGCAAACTTTTTTATTCAAGGTCAAAGGGTCAAAATATCAGTTTTTTGCAAATATATGCTAAACCGTATGTCTTATCAGAAAATTGTGTTTACAATGTTTGTAGATTAGGCGATTATCTACAAAAAAGTATATTATACATTTTCTCGTAGGAATTGCCATTTCTGAGATATTGTCGTTTTAATAAGTTAAAATACTCATATTCTATCATTCCCGACTTGTAAAGGTCATCAGAAATTTTATAAATCCTTTGTTGGAGTAGGCGGCTAATATTTTCAGGGGTGATTCCTGGATATCTTGGGAGAAAAAAATTGTTCTACAGAGGGCGGCTATCTCCACTATCCACTAAGATACAGGGTGATTAGGGAAAAAATTTTGTTTTTTTTTTTTAAATTTACTTAAATTTGAATAACTCCTAAAGTAATTATCATAAAGTAGCCTAATTAGGCTCATCTTTTAGGTAAATGTGTATTCTTTAATTTGGTATAAAGCACAGCAGCCTGAGTGACTCCGTTCAAAAATTATGTAGGCTCAAACCAATGCTACTATGCCGCAGTTGAAAGACGAGTAGCTTTTTAATTGTTCACGATAAAACTACTACTACTACTACTTCTACCTACAAAACTACCCAAAATAAACACTTATTGTATATGGAAATATTGTAGGTAATAGTTTGGCGCATCAGAAAAGCAAAAAAAAATATACCGTTAGTAACGAATTTTCTGAGAAAAACGAAGAAATCTGCCAGGTCTAGATGAAAGCATTGGTTTGAGCCTATATATTTTTTGAACGGAGTCACTCAGGTTGCTGTGTTTTATACCAAATAAAAGAATACACATTTACCTAAAAGATGAGCCTAATTAGGCTAGTTTATGATAATTACTTTAGGAGTTATTCAAATTTAAGTAAATTTAAAAAAAAAAACAAATTTTTTTCCCTAATCACCCTGTATCTTAGTGGATAGTGGAGATAGCCGCCCTCTGTAGAACAATTTTTTTCTCCAAAAACATCCAGGAATCACCCCTGAAAATATTAGCCGCGTACTCCAACAAAGGATTTATTAAATTTCTGATGACCTTTACAAGTCGGGAATGATAGAATATGAGTATTTTAACTTATTAAAACGACAATATCTCAGAAATGGTAATTCCTACGAGAAAATGTATAATATACTTTTTTGTAGATAATCGCCTAATCTACAAACGTTGTAAACACAATTTTCTGATAAGACGTACGGTTTAGCATATATTTGCAAAAAACTGATATTTTGACCCTTTGACCTTGAATAAAAAAGTTTGCAGTCGTCCAATCGCGTGGCAGTCTCTACAGTTTATGTATAATAATGTTTTTAAGGGCTGTTCCAATTTTCAGCAACTTCCGAATTATCTTCCAGTCAAACCTCTAATTTGACTGGACTATGTAGAGTTCAGAGGGAGATGCAGGTAGTCTGGATAAGGGGTGGCCAACTTTTCTTTACATAACAACTACTTTTTAGTACAAAGTAAGGTCGCGATCGATTTGTTGTCTTACCCTTTGTCTAAGTAGAAAAACGAGTAAAATACGAGGGTGGTCTGAAAAGTTTCCGACTTCAACGTGAAGATGGCAGCACTCGCCAATAGAAGGTCAATGTGGTTGGGCTTCTTTTGATAGTTACTCACAAAAGTTTCAGTGAGTCGACGTAAGTGTTTTTGTGAAAATCAGCAGTTGCAGTTTTTGACGCACCGAACGATCATCGTCTCCCAAGCTCTCACGGCCACGGTTAAATTCAGCTGCCTAAAATTTCACTGTGGTAAATGTGCCGTGCCCGTACACAGAGTCCAACTCATCATTTCATCATCACTCACTCACTCATAATTTTCACAAAAACACATCGGCTCACGCAAATGACTGTCAAATAACAACTGCGCGTCCAAAATGACTAAAAATTTGGTGAGTAACTGTCAAAAGATGCGCAACTGTATTCACTACCTTTTATTGGCGAGTACTGCCATCTTCACGTTGAGGTCAGGAATTTTGCGGCCCACCGCCCGGCACCCCACACACCGCGAGTCCTTCGGGAGTGGAGTTAAGTTGTGGTTGAGTTGAAACGTCGCTTGAACTCTACGACTAATCTATGTGTTTCCATTTTTGCTTCTGCCTTCCGTTCTTCCTCCATCTTTTTCCTTCAATTAACTTTATTATAGAATTTTCTTTAAAAGTATTTATTAAATATAAAGTCTCTTCTAACTTCCAAGTGAGGAACGACATTTTTACTTTTTGTACCTTTTCCAGTGTGCCGTTTTTAGTTGTGTACCTACGTGACCTCGATATAACCTTCATATTTTCGTTGAGTTGAGCAGAGTTGAAAATCTTTAACGAAAACTTTCAACTCTGACTGTTTCCATGACGTATAACAAGGGTGCAACTCTCGATGAACTCTCATGAAAACTCAGTACAAAATGCGAAGCCGCCCGAAGCGACGTAAAGTTACACAGAGTGGATCGAAGTATCTCTCTAAACCAGTGATTCTCAACCTTTTTTTTATTGCGGCACACTTTTAACAATTTGAAAATTTGGCGGCACACTAACAATGCAATAAATTTAAAAGAATTTTACTTATAGACCGTCAGCTAGTGACAGATTTAGATGCCCCATTTTGTCATGCTAGCCTCGAAGAGGGTTGAAAGGTGGATCGATGTTGAGTTGGAAAAAGTTAAATTAAGGTGCCGCTTCTGGCGATAACGTAACGTAACGTATTTTTCGTAACAGAAATAACAGGCATATCTCGCCCATATTTTCACGCTAATATCTTTATAGGAATTGTAACGATGAATGTGTTTACACTTTCGATGGGCTTGTGTTAGAAAATCGATTAAATTCCGGATTTATCCATCAATTACGCTCAAGCCTTCACTTTTTGGGGAGCCAGTTTCCATTCCAAAATCATGTAGTAAACTTCGCTAGCGAGCTAGCAAATGAGTGACATTCCGAAAGAGTTTCCTCAAAAATACCACTCAAAAAAAGACCATCGATACTGAAGTGAGGTATGCATTATCAGTTTTTTTATAATGGCCCAAGTAGGCAAACCTTATTTCAAATTAAGTGGGGCGATATCTGCCTTACATATTCAGAAAACGTTTTGAAAACCTTCAAAAAAATAACCCGGCTTCACCGGCTGAACAAGCAAATTAGCGAACTGAACTTCTAACCTCAGTTCAGTTCGCATACAACTGAGGAAAAATAAACCTCAGTTCGCACAACGGGTCCCGAACTGAAGTTGAATGTAAAAGCTCGCTCAAAAGATAGTAATCAACTAGAATAGTGGAATGCCTTTCCAGTGGGCTTTCGCATTTCCGACTTCTGGAGAAAAAGCAACAGATTGCACGAACTGAACATAAACTGGACTTTAGCCGGTGAAGCCACTTACGTGGATTGAACTGAACATTATTGAACTGAGGTCGGTTAAGCCGGGCCATTAAGATTTAGTTTAATTCGTACTCGTTTATGTATTGCATCATGTTGGTGACCGTGGAGGGTTACTCAATAGACCGGTTCTGGTTCGATTACAGGGGTTAAGCAGCATTGGACGTAATTAGTACTCAGTTGGGAGACTGTATTGGTAAAACGATACTTGCGTTTAAAATTATAAAGTTTTCTGCACAGGCGCAGCTATTATTCACATATCCACAACGAACCTCTCAAACTTTTCGGAATCCCTTTTCCACTCGGAACCGAGGAGAAATAATTTTTTTCTCCGAGGCATTTCCGTATGACGAGGCGCGAATGAAGCAAGGGGTAAGATACTCGGTGAGGGCCTTATAGGGCAATCTACTCGGGGTCTACATGGGGCGGTCGGGCTAGGCTCATAAGGGCCCCTTCCAAAATGCTGGTCGGACATAACCCCATAACCAAAGAACTTAAAGCCAGCTCGTAATTCAGTTGACTGAATAATATTTTAACAGTTACCTATTCGCGTGCTCCTATTTTTCCCGTCGCGTTCTCGTATTTCTAAAATTTGGCGGCACACTTCAGGAATTTGGCGGCACACAAAAGTGCCGCGGCACATTGGTTGAGAATCACTGCTCTAAACGCTCGACATCGACCAACTTCGATCAACTTCGCGAGAAGTGTAGTCCAGGCTTTACGGAATCCCACTGCAGAACTGAATAATTAAAGTAGTCCACAGAACTCTAAAGAGAGCGGGCCTAGATTACTGAGTTACAAGAACGAACTAGCCGATCTACTCACACGATCTACAGCTAACTCTTACAAGGTATGGAGAAGTGTTCCAAACCATTCTGGAACCTGGTCAAAATTATCAAAAGTAAATGCAAGTCTATTCCAGTGCTTAAGGATGCAATTCATAGGTACATCAGTTGTAGTGAAAAGATCGAAGTACTTTCGCAAATGTTTGTGGCGAGTTCAACCATATCTGACCATCTCTGCAATGCCCCTACCATTCAACAAGTCGAAACATCGTTGAGTCGCCTGGATTGGAATAGTTTACCTTACATTTATCATAAACTACTGTTTTAAGCTCCAATACTTTCCCGAGGCATGGAAAGAGGCAAATGTAATACCAGTCTTAAAACCCGGTAAACTATCTTGTGACCCTTGTAGCTACCGCCCCATTAGTTTATTAAGCAATTTGGCTAAAATACTGGAGAGAGTTATTAAAAAGAAAATGATCGATCATATCGAAAGCAGAAACCGGTGGAAACAGTGTGATTTTAGAGCTGGCCATAATACCCATTCCTGTCTAAGAATTTCCCAATATATAAAAAGGAATTTTGCCCTTTTCTTTTGTCTTGTTCTTCTTGACGTGCAAGCTGCTTTTGATTTGGTCTGGCACGACGCCTTATTACATCAAATTATCAATTATAGATTTCCCGTACTTTTCGTAGCCCTGGTTCGTGATTTACTTTACAATCACTCATTCAAGGTATATTTAGGACTTGCGTCATCTACACCAAGACGTATCACTGCAGGAGTACCAAAAGGTTCGGCATTAGGTCCAAATCTTTGTAGTATCTACAATGGTGATTTTTCTAGCATACCTAATTGTTTCTTATTTATATTCGTCGATTATACAGCCATATTCACTTCGCAGACGCAGACGCCACAAATGTCTGCTCGAATTTGCAAAATGGTCTCTACATTTTGTCTGACTATTTTTGTAATTGGAAAATAGAAATAAGTCCCAACAAAACTAATTCCACGTGCTTCACACGAAGGGAAAGCCCCGTCTCCCTTTAATCAGGCAAGTTGTCAATAGTTATTTTGTAAGGTTTAAGCCATATGTCAACGCCAGTGTAAATAGAGCTTAAAAATCAAATTGACTCGATGTCGCGACCATGAGATTTCAGTCTTCAAAGCTCTCAGGAAGCAGGAGGAAGCTCTCAGTTCACATTCATACGTGAATCTACTTATACATATGTACTTTGTTTGTACACTGTGTTTCACTAAGCGTAACCATAGATAACCATAGTCGCCTCATAACCTCATCAATACTGTTGCATTTGCGCATTACGTTCATGCATTGTATGAATGAACAATATTGTTACAAGTTCAATAAAGACATTCGACCAAAATTAACTTTGCGGTCGATTTGTTGGGCACCCCTGATCTACATCACTGTATCCTAGTTTAGTGCTCTAGGAGACATTCATATTGGTCGTTCTGGTCGTTGTTTTGTTGGAGCTTGCATAAACTCGTAAATTCCCCCCCCCCCCCCTCCTATTCTAAAAGTGACAAGCTTTTGGCGACCCGCGTTTACTACTTATTAGAATTGAGCCGGACTTACAGGAGGCAGTGCATTTGTCTCTTATACAATGGTCAATTGTACTGAGACCTAATTTTTTTTTAAATGTTCAGAAATAATGGCCTACTGTTTTATGAGCGTGTATCGAGAAAAATGACCCTAGGTGAGATTGTAAATACGAACTGGAGAGACATTTCTTATTTGTTTTGCAGTAGTAAAATATCCAACTTGAAATTTGGCGAGGTGAGGTATTCTGAGTGCACTGATACCTTACTCCTGCAAATAGATTATAGCATTACAAAAATACAGGATGAAATGTTAACCTAATAAAAAAATTCAAAACGGCTAAAGCGTTACGATTTCCCCACTTTTTACGATTTTTTCTTCGTCTATCCAAAACCTATCCGCAGCCGGCCGATTTGTAAACTTAGCAGGTACACCATGTACATATAATTATGGTTTCTTACCTACTCTGAGACAGCTTGGGTAGAATTAAACTCTTCATTGGTATTTATGTATTTTCTTTTTTTCTTTAATTTGCTTGTTTTTGTCATTACAGCGGTACCTTGCCTCATTTGAAGTATGACATTGTACTGACTCAAAAGGCACCTCTTGAGGCACCTCTTACAAACTCATTTTATAAACATGTGCTGCTACTACTTATTTTGGTTTCTATGAAAATATTGACAGAACTTACGTCTACTTCACTTCTACGTTAATTTTCATTTAGTATAGACCTTCAAATTGAGACTCACAGCAACTTGTGATAGGGTTGTCACTTGTGACTGCTTTTAGACTACCAGGGTCAGTTGCTGACAGTAAAGTCATCCATTTGTGAATCATGTGCCACACATGTTATGTTTATTATTTGTATATATCGATCGTTTCACTCTCAAAAAACATGCTTAACATAAATAGTGAAAATAATGTAATCAAATAAAATTTCCCAAACATCGAAGTCAATTAACTACAAGTGCTGTTAACAAGCACAACCCAAAAGTTCATTCATTTTCTCGGCATAAAATATGAAAATCTCTTTCCATACACATAACTCAATGCGATATCAAACTTATTGTATCCTTTTATGAAACCGATTGGAAGCATTATTTGTGTGTTGCAAAACCATTTGTTATTCAGGTGTTCCTTTAAGGAAAAATTCCCATACTCGAAATCCGGTCGTTATTTTCAACGCTAAATAAAAATACCCAAATCACAGCCATTCGTTCCCAACACGTGTATTCATGATCAAATAAATTCCCGTAAATCCTTAAATACCAAAAGGGTCCTGCAAGGATTGCTGTAGAAATGGGACGAACGGAACACAACCCGTTGGAGGAAAACCAGGGCGGCGGATGGGCAGGAAGGAGGCTTGGCTGGCTCTGGGTTGGAGCAGCGAGGAAGTTACTGTAGTGAAAAAAAAAAAGTAAAAGAGCAGTACTGGATAAATTCACTGAATAAATCAAGTGATTGTCGTTGATTCCGCATACGAGTGGGAGAGAGAGTGAATAACAAAACGGTGGTGGAGAGTGGGAGTTTTTTTGGGCAAATTGTCGAAAAAAGGGTTGACTTAAAAAACAAAGGGTGTAAAAGTGGAAAAAAGCTTGAAGGAAAGCAGCTTACCTGGAATTTTGCATCTTTTTTTTTTGGTTTTTCTGTAGTTTGCTGGTGTCGACAGTATTGAAGTGTTCTCTCGATAAATGGTGCTTTTCAACCGGGCAACTTCACTCCCGCAGTGCTTGCAGTCGGTTTAACTTATAACACTGCAATGCACTACGGAATTGATGTTGACAACGGAAGATCCGATATCATATTTTCTGAATTTTGCTGAAACACTCTAAAATTTTTTGGTGGTGGTTCTTGGAACATATAAAAATGCAAGGAAAGTGATGGAAGAAAGGTTTTACATTTTTAATTAATTAATTACTTAAAAATATTTTTTTAATACCCTTTTATTTGCTTTACATAGTTACACAGTTACAGTAAGAAAATCTTTTAAGCTAAAGTTGACCCAATTGCACACTTTTGCATACTCATGTAGTTTGGATGACATGCAATCTGAACATTTTACGATAAAAAAAAAAAAAAACAAGATGTCA
>OX465285.1:18955886-19020886 GCA_949987705.1 Thereva unica
TTTGTGCTGTGCTAAAGTCAACTATTTTCCTGCCCTGACCAAAACTTTCTAATCGGTCATAATTCAATTGTGTGTAATCCCATTTGTGCAACCACCCAGTACCACAATCTGTTAATAATTCTGCTTCTGCAAAACTCATTGGACCTCAAACTGAATTTGTGTGAATTTGTTAAAACGCAATTTTTTCACCAAACATAAATCCTCATGGTAAACGGCATCACAGAATTTGATTTTCTTGTTTTTATAAATCTGAGTATTAACACAAAATAAATCTGATTGGTAAAAAAAATGCCAACCAAGTGTTAATCATAAATATTTTTTCATTTCATTTTTCCCCAACATAAAAATTAACCGGAAAAAAATAATTCTTGCACCAATTCACAAACTGGATTTTACAATGTTGATAAAACTCGACGCAGTGTAACATGATGAATAAAAAAGTAAAAAATAAAATAAAATAAAACACCACAGCCATCATCCCTATATATTCATGCATACAGCAGCAGCTTTAACAAATCACAACCATGGTGAGGATAAATTTCGGTGAGGAGCATTTCACTTCATCTATTTCCGGGAAATCGCAATATTTTTTTATCACTCCTGGATTCGGAGTAAAATAAATCTGCTCTTTTTAATTTAAGCCATAAAATTGAGAGTGAAAAATGTTGCATCGCGCGTTCGAGCCAAGTGAAAAGGAACTTTCATTTTTTTTTTTTTATTTGAAACTAGATTTATTTGCTGTTTTTGAAATTGATACTCCGCAACCCCCAGCACAGCCACCCCCGCTCCTTTGAAAGTTGGAGCATGACGAGCACCGAGGCTTTTTCCAGAACGACTTAAAAATGTTCTATTTGTAGAGTCGAAAGTGACAAACGATTTTCTATGTCTAATAGATGGCGAAGTATTACGCGGAATAAATGCGAATTTGCCAGGATCTAGGAGAAAAATATTGCGGGTCCATAGAGAGGAAGTGCTGTTGGTGCAAAATTAATAGCAAGCGACAAAAAGGCAGTTTGAATAGAAGTACAAATAGCCAAATTCGCTTACATTGTGATTTACAATTTTATGCACAAATTTATCAGGAGATGAAAACCAGAACACTAAAGGATCTCAATTGTGATATAGTAGTGGATACCGCAGCCTATTGTGTACATACTCCACTAACGAAAAGGACTGCTGGCCTTCCGTCGTTTATTGAAGAATACCGAACTAGAAGAGGGCCCAGAAGCTCTCTGAAAATCGTTCTTCTCTTTATAGAGTCCTATTAACTCTTTAACCTGCCTAAAACCTGGGACCGCTTGCCGATCTCTATCAGGCATTTTCAAGGTGAAACATGAGATGCCTCAAAAAGTTACGAAGCCCTGCCCCAACGTCTCAGAGCCCTCCGTCCCAAGCCTGTCGGCAGCCGCATTTCCCTTAATACCCCACTACCCCACTTCATTTTTTTCTGGCAAAGCTCTGGAGTACGACAAAGCACCCTGGAACTAGTTTCGTCTTCATGTGAATGTATTCGAAACCGACCATTCTAAACGCCAGTGTCATTTTCCCCAAGCGTCCCCCAACTAAGTACTAACCATACCCAAAGCTGCTTGACCTTTCCAACCGAACGAAAGCCTGTTTATTGAGTATGCTTTGTACAGCCGGCGGATACTGCGGGTCTGGTTTACTGCTACGGCAGAACCCACTCGAAAAATTCCGGGTGGGTATAATACCCACCTGGAATTTGAGAATAACTGAACGTGCGATATTGTTTTCCCAGATTTCTGATCAGTTTTGTTACAGTTTTGTGCTCATAAGACGCTAGACGATCGGTCTCAGCCCATGCTTTAATATCTCAGATAGCTTTGTTCGGGCATAATTCGATCTTATTGAGGCGTAGCCTTAACACATCATTAGCCATTGCGATCCACAGAATAGGTTCCAGGATCCACATAATAGGTTCCTGGATCCACAGTTTCGGAGGAGAGACATGTGTCTCGTACGTCTGTACGCCGGCACTCATGTATTGTGGTCACCAAGATAATTGCCGGTTTTCTTCTCTTCTGGCCTGTTTTATGCTAAGTGCGTCTTATTTTTACTCGGGGGCCAATTCAGTTCTCAATGGCTGCGTCTGGAAAGCAGAGGGCCACCTGCACATGGCAATTGAGACTTTGGAGTTGGGTCCAACGTCACCAGCCTCTTCCGACTAGCATTGTGAGTGGAGTGCGGGGCCCTAAAGCATACTTTCGCCGCTTCGGATTGGACGAATGACTGTTCTGTCCGGAATGTCTGAAAGATAAGGAGGACGCGAAGTATTTCCTCTTTAAATTCATGAAGTTTGCAGATCACAGGACTATGCTGGAAGCAGTCGGGGTGCACCATATGATAAGGTCGGAGATATGTGGAGAATGATGAAAGTGGTGCTAAAGGTTATCCCAGAAACTTAACCATTATGAAGCCCAAAGAAACCGAAAAAGTCAAAGAAATGCTAGAAGAGAAGGTAGCTAGATGGCTAGACTGTTCCGGCTCTGGTGAGGGACTCCTTTTTACAGGGTCATGCTGATGAAGTAATGCCTTTACGGCTCGTACCGGCCTGGACTTGAACGTCATGCAAAGAAAGGTTGAGTGAGTTTAGTCAGTAGAAATCTAAAACTACCGTCTGCGTGTACACCCCAAGCCTTGTTTCCTATCATAGGCACGGAAGCTTTAGACTTAGCTTCCCTCTTACTAGACCGATGTAAGATTCTCACCACTACCTCGTAAAAAAATAAGAGCCCTATGAGGCTGGCTTTACTGTCGCATGTGGACCCTGTGTGGATTGTCCTATAAGGAGCCACAAGGGGCACCCAACGTCTTGCTGCATCGCGAGTGAAAAATATATGCTAAAAAAAATTTAATTTCGGCGTGGATATGCGAATAATATCTGTGGCGGTGGGTGTCGCCAACTTTATATTTTTCAACACGAGCGTTGAAGCCGTCCCCAGCTGAGTACTCATCACGCTCAATGCTACTTTACCTACGCAATCGAACGAGAACCTAGATGAATACGTAAAGGCCGGGAGCTTGCCGAATACGTAAAGGCTATCATTCATAGATTTCTTGCCTTGAGCCAAATGTAACTCCACACTCACCGCCCGCCAACCGGATGTAGTACAGACAACCGACAAAAACATTTATGTGTGGGTCGTCAGTCCGTGCTGGAAAATCACAACTGCTATTCAGTCTGAAGTTTCCTTTGAGGCCATGAGTGAAAAAGAGGCAATTCATCGCAATTTATTTCTGGTGTGATCGTTGCTATGCTAAACTGTCGTCTTCGCCTGTGTTGTGTGTGGGAATCATGAGGTCATCCGCAGTCCACGGCCTGTGAGGTGGATGCCTCAACTCCCCATCCCTCAGTCAGACTGAGTAGTGTGTGGCCTTCATCGAAACGTGTCTGCTGACCTGGCTAAAAAGTTCACGGCTTATAGGCGGTTTGTAAGTGACTGGAGGCCTTAGAGCAGTTTTCGTCATACCTCTTATTTGATAAGGGGGTCCTCCTAGGGAACCTACAGGGAAATCCCTTTTTAGACATGCTCCTCATTTGCCACATGGGGCTCACAAGCTGCATGAGCCCTGTTTAAATGCTAGTCGGAAGGTTCCATTTTTGACCCATGGGTGAACCAGTAAAGATTTCTTGGACTCCTAGGAGGAATGAGTTGCTCTGACTCAAAGTGATCCACGGAAGTAAACGGCCTGAATTTCTTTTGAGGATATGCACATGTCTTTTGATAGTATTGCGCCTTTGATCTGAAGTCTCAAGGACCTTGTCGCGGCGGAGTTCGATAAGGAGAATGATTGGTAGAGTAATATTGGTGAAACTATATACTAAACAATTTAACCTTATTTAAGCTGTACAGATGTTGATGAATCCATGGACTCCCTCCTCTAGTTACCAAATTAAATTTGAAAATCTTTAACACAACCAAACAAATAAAAGCAAAAACCGAGGCTAACTCCTCACATTCTGTCAATTCCGAAATTGAAAAGTAACGACCAACCCCCCGGCCTTCATCACTTCCATCTTCTTCCAATCTTTTATTACTAAGTAATTTACCTTCAGGATTGTAAATGAATATATTTTGAATAAAAGTAAAAGTAAAAAGAAGAAGAAAAAAACGTGAAAATGAAAAGTGAAAATCTGTTTGTATAGGTTAGAATTTTCCTCCATTCAATTTCTTACGACGAGATTTATTTCCACCTTATCACCTTTGGTTTTGTATTACGTTTTTTTTCTTGCTCTCTTCCTACACCGTGTTGTTTATGTTTTCGCATTGTGTGTTTCGGTAATAATGTTGTCACACCTCAATCCAAAATTGCAGATGATACCTGTAGATAGGAATGAAAAAGATCCTGTTGATGATACTACACACAGCTAACAGCGGAGAATACAAAAAACGAAGAAAAAGGTAAACAACTGAACGATTTTGTTCTTTGGGAGATATTCAAATCTTGTAGTGGGAAGAATTCAATTTCTTTAAATGGATTTAGGTATCAAATATTTTTCAGGCATATATACATATATGTACATTGCTTTGAACTTTAGGTATTATACCTATACATACACATACATATATATGCACAACGAATCTAGAAAAGAAAATTGAAAACATTTGAGTTTTGTGTAAAATTGTTTATCCTTGAAGGGATTTTATAAAATATATAAATTATTATAATCAATTTAAGTAAATGAAGAAGCAGAAAAGTTATGAGATAAACAATCTATTGAAAAGGGGCTTCTGATTGAATGCGATTGAATTGAAATAAAATATTATACTTGATCCCTATATTTAATTGTATTTGTGAATTATATAAAATACTATAAAAAATTTCACTGAAAATCGAAAAGATGAAGGGTCATGTTTTTGCTCCTTATAACAACTAAAGGTCTTCCAGTATTTTGCAGACCTTCACCAAAAAAATTAAAGGCTGCAATAGCAGGCACCGAGCATCTTAGCTATGTAGGCATTTGCCAGCGTTCCCTAGGCGAATGGACTAACTTTGTTCGGTGATTAGGTCAATTGGTCGGTCAGCAGTAAGATAGGACGAGCAACATACTGTATATTTAAATATTGGTGGAAGTGCGACCATAACCTCGTCGTGGTGGCCACTGGAAGCTGCCCTGACAGGGATGGGCTAATATGATCGGGCCTACCAAGCCAAGATGTAAAGTTATCGTGTCGAGGACAGTTGGTAGGTTTTGCCTTGTCGTTTAACGATCTCCTGTGGCACTGCACGCACTTAGTTATATAATGCCTTATCCTAATGTAGAGGATCTGTCCAATTAAGCTTGCAGAGGAGCAATATTGTAGGAGGTAACGCAACCAGCGCCAGCGTACATGGAATAACCGAGTCAGCATAGAGTTCTGCAGTCATTTATGAATTGACCCTAAATTTACAAGATGTGTGAAGCCAGGTGTAAAAGCTAAAATTAGTAAGTATGTGTATTTTGCTGAACAGGGGCAAGATTGTAGGATGTGACCCAACCAGCGCACATGGAATAACTGAGTCAGCACAAAGTGCTGCAAAGATTTATGAGTGGACCAAAACTGATCTTAATAGAACAAGACCTTGAAAGTAGCACGAATATGCAAGAAGGGCCCACAAAGATGAGGCATAGTAGTAGTACAATAAGCCAAACGATTGGCCGCGGTAATTTTGTACCCAATATCTCACAAAAAAAAACTAAAAAAGAACAGCTTTACTATCAATGCAGAATGCAGATAAATGCCATTTTGGAAAAGAGTATATTAGTTAAAATTCTAGGACACAACTTGTCAGACAAGATATCAGATCTTTATAAGAAAATGTAGCTAACAGCCTCAAGAGATTTTTGAGGATACTCTGGTTCGTTCTAAACCCCGTTTACAATCAGTCGATCCTGTAATTGTAGGAAACAAAAAGAATGATGAAGAATGATGGGACAATGATCCAATGTACATCACATCCCTGCCTTCAACATTAACATGGAGTTGTTTATCACATGCGGTGCGATACAGGGGGCAACTCCGAATCAAGCTGGACCAATTTATTGTAACCCGGATAAAATGCCTTTGGATAAATCCACTTCCACAGGATGCTCTATGATATTATATTATATTTATGTATATTTATTGATAGTAGTGATAGTACATAATCTTTAGATCCATGGCGGCCGTCTCAAGAGGGCGGGGTACCACTTTCTTCACAACCACCTCGACATGGGTATCAAATGAAAGGGTATGATAAGTAGAATACAATAAGCAATGTAGTATACAAAATATATCTTTAGATCCATGGCGGCCGTCTCAAGAGGCCGGATTACCACTTTCTTCACAACCACCTCAACATGGGTATCAAATGAAAGGGTATGTTAAGGAGAATACAATAAGCAATGTAGTATACAAAATATATCTTTAGATCCATGGCGGCCGTCTCAAGAGGGCGGGGTACCACTTTCTTCACAACCACCTCGACATTGGTATCAAATGAAAGGGTATGTTAAGGAGAATACAATAAGCAATGTAGTATACAAAATATATCTTTAGATCCATGGCGGCCGTCTCAAGAGGCCGAATTACCACTTTCTTCGCAACCACCTCGACATGGGTATCAAATGAAAGGGTATGATAAGTAGAATACAATAAGCAATGTAGTATACAAAATATATCTTTAGATCCATGGCGGCCGTCTAAAGAGGCCGGATTACCACTTTCTTCACAATCCCCTCAACATGGGTATCAAATGAAAGGGTATGATAAGTAGAATACAATAAGCAATGTAGAGGCTCAATATACCGATTCATGGCGGCCGACGCAAGACACATGTTCTTTGAGGCATTTCATCTGTGTAAAATTCATATCTCGAAAAATATTAAGTCAATGGATGGTTTTTATTGTTTACTATTGACTTATGGGTGCAGCGTAGGCGCACCGGGTCCCAGCTAGTAGTATTATAATATAGTCTAAGCGCCAGCGAACGGCAGATAGTACATATTTCAACAAACCTCAAATTTTGTCCAGTCAGTCTCTCATACCTACTGTACATGAGATTGGGACTAACTAAGCCCGGTCGTGGTAGGTTCAGAGCTCCTCAGGTGTTAAAATCAGATGACATTCAAATATATTATTATTGTTATTGCAAAATAACAACAGCAGACGATTACAGCGGTTGTGACGTCACTTTTGAAATTTTAAAACAATGAAATTTCAAAAGTGTCTGTCGAGACGTCACAACCGCTATAATCACGGGGCTGAGGATTGGCGCAATCCAAACGCTTTTGCAACATGATTTCGAAACAATCGAGCGCTATAGCAATGATTGGAAGCTGAAGCTCAACTTTAGCAAATAGCGAGTCGATCCTTTTCCGGACTACTCTAAACAGAGCTTCACACGATGTGGAGAGTCACTGGAAAAATTTCCGAATTTCGAACAATGCTGGACAAGCATTGAAAACAAATCGGTAGTGAAATACCTTGGGGTTTGGTTGGACCAAACTTCAATAAGAATGTAGGTGTCGCTCTTGCCAAAGCAAACAAGGCGTTCAAAATGACAAAAAGGCTTTTTTATAGCAGACACCTTGGCCCATGGGTCAAAGTGATCTGCTACCAAGCCCTGGTCAGACCGATTTTGACCTATGGCTGCCCAGTATGGTTCAACACATCTTCTTCATATATGGAAAAGCTTCGGGTTTTCGAAAGACAATGCTTAAAGGGGGTGCCTAAGCTTGTGCCCGAATTGTTTCACGCCAACAATGTTCTATATGACAAAGCATTTGTTAATAGGATCGACAACTTCATAATCAAGTTGATTCGAAACCACATTGCTAGAGCGATGGAGAACGTCAATCTTCTTATTCGGGGAGCGTTCTACCTATATTTTCCTAGAGGCATTTGTATACCTGGATTCAAAATAGTTGGTACCTATAGAATAGATCAGGGTTCAACACGCGGATCTCGGAAAGAGTTAGGACAGACGCCTCCAATGCTAGTACTTGGTACTGGTGGTTGGAGGACGTATAAATGTTGCATATTGACCCTACAGAATAATATAGATTAATATTGCTGATGATAGTTGTTTTTAAGGATTAGCTTAGACTTATATAGGATTTAGTTCTAGCCTTTACGGTAGCAATAAATATAGACTATTTAAGTTTGGTTAACGGTGCGGAATTCCATGAACCCTTGTTGTTCTCTCAAACTCGGATCCATGGAAGCCCTTCGCTTGGATCGTGGCCACCTTAGGCAGTAACACCTCCGCGAGTAAGTGAGTAAGTGACTGTGTAACTTAGAGCGCCTGCTGAGTGACAGTAAGTTAGATATTTAGAATAGGATAGAATAAAAAGCTTTAAGTATTAGCTACATTTATGTTAGGTTAGATATAAGATATGCCAATACAAATGCTCAAAAAACACACACACGCACTTGAACCCTGAAAACATTACACTGCTTTTCGGGGTAGTCATTTAAAAAGTAGGTAGGGCAGCGGTTTGGCCTGGGAACCAAATTCTCAGTAAAAACTAATCAACAGGCGAAGTTACTTAAACCCTTAATTAAACCAGTATTAATGTGCAGACAGAAAACCTGGACGCTTACTAGGTATGATGAGCAGGTTCTCGGAAGTATAAATACGCTATACACTGTAAATTTTTAACGAACGAAAAAATATATATGTGAAGTTTTGAATTAAATGGATATTTATTAACACATCAATATTTTTCTCACACTTGTACCCAAAACCCAACCCAACCCTCAAATCTTTGCGCCTCGAGCAAATTACCGGGCTGCCCACCCCTAGGGCGAGTACAGTACCATTCCAGGGTTCATCATAATTTCTGAGATAATTTTTGTAAATATTCACCTATTGCCCACGGCTTAAGCATAAAGACAGCGTGAAAATGTTTATATTAACATGTTTAAAACAGTGTTGACTGAAAAAGGTCTTCGTTAGTGATTTGACTCTCCATCACCTACCCTCGTAGTCCTTTTTTATTATAAATAAAGTCATACTCTGTGTGTCTGGTGAATTTAAGAAGATTATGACCTAATTCCAAACAACCAGTTTTTAAATTCACTAAAGAACTACTCTCAGCTGAATGAATTAAAGAACACGATTCAAGAACAACATTGGAATTTGACTTATAAGAAGGAAATCAAGTTCCACTAGGATAATGCCAGTTCCAAAAGTCCACAAAAATTGCTAGAGTTGGGCTTTGATGTACTTTACTATACTCGAGTCATTCTCACAACCCTCTGACTTACTTCTTTTCAGTCTTTGCTAAATTCCTTTGATTGTTTGAATTGTTTGACTTCCAAAAAACTACTTTGAAAAGATTTCTACTCGAGAGGACTTGGAAGGATGCAAATTTTCGGATGATAAAAAAAGACTTGATAGAATTTTTAATCAAGGATAATCTGGAGTTTTTGCAGCTACTTCATCTTAGTAAGTTCTTTTCGTTATTTGTATTTCATCTATGCTGGTCCCGAAATTTATGAGCTGTTAATGCCATTAACGGTGTCAGAAAACCCAAGTTTAAATCCATTTTAAACCTTGATTTCAATACTACAAGAACATTTAAAAAAAAAAGTGAAAGAGCAGAAAGGCAGGTTTTTATAAAGCAGTACAGGAAACCCAGAGTATATTGTGAGGTTACAAATATTGCCGCAAACCTGTGAATTTAGAGATTTTTTAACAAGTATAAACGCTTCAAGTATGTCAAACGAAAAGGAAATTACCAGTGCCCTTTTAAAAAAATGTAAATTGAAGGCGCTTGATGAAGCCTTAACGGATAGATTTATTACGAAAAACAGACAATCGAGGCTACAGAAATATCGAGAGCAAACGAGCCCGAAAGACCAAGCTGGATATAGAACACAACGAGGATGCATTGATCAAATATTCGCTCTCCTTCAGCTAATAGAAGAAAGAATTCGTTGCGGCAAACGAACTGTCGTCGTTTTAATCGACTCAAAATCCGCTTTCGATTGCATCGATTGGTACAGCTTGTGGAGAGCCTTGGAAACCGAACGTGTGCCATTGAAAATCATCCAACTTCTCCAAGCGTCGTACGATGGCTCAATCAGCAGCGTTCGTATTCGAACCGACTTATCCGAGGAGTTCTCGATTCAAACGGGTGTCCCACAGGGAGACGTCGCTTTGCCACTTCTCTTCAACGTTGTGATCGACATGATTATGCGTGAAGCATTCGATGGACGACTCGGAGTACGCTACGACGAAAACTTCGTAATCGACTTAATGTTCGCCGACGATAGCGCCGTGTTCGCCGATACGGATGCTGAGGCAACGGACATCTTATACGACATTTCCCGCATCGGCCTGTTAAACAGGTTAAAAATCAATGCGGAAAAGGCCAAAGTGCTCAAAACGGACGGATCGAGCGCCAGGGTTCACCTCGATGGAGCCCATATCGAACGGGTTCCGACGTTCAAATATTTGGGATCATTGATGGAAGAAGGAAGATTTGCCACCTCTGCCAAAACCCGAGAAAAGTCACTGCAAACGAACACCTAGCAGACCTGTTAGCAAGTCCTAATCTCACCTCCGCGTGGTGCTCCCTGGGGTACTTCTTCGGAAGGAGCTAACGGGAGACGGGCGAATGGCGAGCTCTCTGCGCCACAAAACAGAGTTTTAAGTCGGTTGGGCTGAGGGTTAGCAACGTGCTCCCATAAAAATACCATTGCTACAAATCGGCAAACAATTCCTCGGAACCAGATGGACAACACGACGACGACCTTTGCTTTTCGAACAAGGACACGAATCGGATCATGGAATGTGAGAACACTGCTGGCTGAGGGACGGCTGGATGAAGTCCTCAACGAGATGAATCGATATAAAATCAAGATCATGGGACTTAAGCCGGAATTACATTATTGTGTCGTGTTGTGTTGTGTCACTGTGTGTCGTGATACTATGCGTTTACATTCATATGGTATGTTGTGTCGTATCGTGGCGCATTTAGTATGCAAAATTCTCAAGTAAAGCTAGGTGATGTTTTTATCCGATCCCGAGATGGGTATTGAAGACCTAACATTTTTGTTAGTGTCACTATTATGCGAAAAAAGAAAAGAAAAATAGAAGATTTTAGGTCCACCTCATAAATAAGATTAGAGAGATTGAGGGTGAATTCCAAACTCTACATAAAGAGCTGGAAGCTGATGCTGAAAGATTTCAGCAATATTTTAGAGCCAGCAAATTGCAATTGCAAGAATCATTCCATGATGAAAAGGACATAAAAAAACATTTCAAATTTCGCAAATAAATTATGAGGCCTGCTTTCCCACACCCGTTTACATCTGTGTGGTGTGTTGTGTCGCTTTCCAGCGTTCTGGCGCAGATCAGAGAAGCCTAGTCGGGAACACAACACACCGCAACACACCGTAGTAATGTGAACAGCTCCAAGGAAATACATGGATTGGATAGCGTCAGATAGCGACACAACACAACACGACACAATAATGTAATTCCGGCTTTAGCGAGACCAGATGGCCCGATGCGGGGGAACATATCTGCCCAAATGGTGAGTCCTTTTTATATCCTGGGAGAAACGAAACTGAAAGCCGTAGGAGTGGCGTTGGTGTAATACTCACCAAAGAAGCCAGGTCCAGCCTCATTAGCTGGTCACCAATTTCTGAGAGGATTATTACCGGCGCCTGCGTACCAGACTAAAAAGTACTACGGTAGTCCAATGCTATGCTCCAACTGAAGACGCTGAAGATGACATCAAAGACGAGTTCTATTTGCAGCTGAATGAGGTTTTTCGCTCTATTCCAAGGGGAGACATCATTGTATTAATGGGTGACTTAAACGCACAGATCGGCCGTGACAACACCGGCCTTGAACAAACAATTGGAAATCAAGGCCTAAGCCAAGTTACCAATAACTATGGTGAGCTTTTCGTTGACTTCTGTAGCTCCCACCAACTCATGGTAGGTGGAACTTACTTTTGTCACAAGAAGATACACAAAGAGACCTGGGTATCGCCCGATGGTAGAACGAGAAATCAGATAGATCATGTGGCCGTCAGCCGCAGATGGAGAACTATCCATGAGGATGTCAGGAGTTTCAGGGGAGCAGACACTGGAAGCGACCACCATTTGGTAGTAGCAACTATTCGCCTTAAAATCACCGCAATCAGAAACGTACAACGCGATGCTATAAACCGTAGACGGTTCAACGTAGATCTTCTGCGGGAGAGCGTTAAAAAGCGGGAATTTGCTGGAAACCTACAACAAATATTAAACCAGCACAACGTTTCTGACGACACAAATATTGAAGAGCTGTGGAGTAGGACAAAGGGCGCAATATTGACGGCTGCGGAAACGAGCATCGGTTATGTCCAAAGAAACCAGCAACACTGGATCTCGGACACAACCTGGCAAAAAATAGAACGCAGGAGAGCCCTAAAAAATAACGTAAACTCTACAAGCGACCCTGAAAGACGTTACCAACTGGAACGGGAATACTCCCAATTACACCGGGAGGTAAAGAGAAGTGTCCGGCGTGATAAAAGGCAGAAGATAAATGTGCACGCAGAAAAAGCGGAAAACGCGGCAAACACAGGCAACAGTAAGGTGCTGTACCAAATTAATATACTAAACAGCTCAGGGGAAAGCACTCCACTAAAAAGCATGCCGTTAAGAGTGCGGATGGAAGGCTGCTGTGCAGCGACGAGGAGCAGCTCCAAAGATGGAGAGATTACTTCTTCGCCGCCCTGAATGGTTCATTTACACAGGAACCTCAGGAAACCAGCAACAATGCACAGCCAATAAGAATCACCACCCGGGCCCCATCCAAGACGGAAATAGTAACCGCAATTCATGCGATGGCCAATGGTAAAGCAGCTGGAAAAGATGGCATCCCGCCAGAATTGTTGAAAGCCGATTCAAGCCTCATAGCAGATGCGCTTCAGCCAATCCTGGAAATAGCATGGAACACCTGTACCTTTCCGGAGGATTGGACGGAAGGTATCATAGTCAAAATACCAAAAAAGGGGGACCTAACAATATGCGACAACTGGAGAGGCATCTGCTTACTGTCTACATTGCATATGGAACCGAACAAATACTACCATCAAAACGAAAGTACGCCTTTACCGAACGTTGATCCTTCCAATTCTTGTTTATTGATCGGAAACGTGGAGACTGCCGTCAAGCCGGACGCCAAGAAGGTCTTGGTCTTCCAAATTCCATGCTTCTGTCTCATTCTCGGTGTCTCATTCCGCGATCGCCTTCGAAATGATAGTTGTGATCGATGTGATCAGCAGACACTGATCGAAGAAGAAATACAAAAACGTCGGCTACGGTGGTTTGGACATATTTGCCGAATGGATGATAACCGTTTGCCACTTAAGCTTCTTTGGTGAGATCGTCTCGCAGACTGGAGAATTCAGCGATCGGCACCGAAGAAAACCTGTGTAAAGAATATCGAAGGCGACCTAAAGAATCAACGATTATCAATTACCGAGGCTCGAGACGTCGCCAAAAGTTCGAGACCCAGCGGCACCGACAGCAGCGCATCCGTTTCGGGGTCGTCCTGCTTGGACCCCCAGCTAGAACCAAAGTACGTTATGTTCATGAGAATCAGTTTAGAGTAAGTCATTTGTTAGAAAAGGAACATTCGTCCTATAAGTTATTAGAGTTTGTAGAAAAAGAAAATTTACAATGTATAGAAAACAGAAGACAGAATAATGGAGTCTAATGAAGTGTCGAATTTCCTATTGCCTTGGTTAAACCATCCAGGACTCTTTACGACTATGTTCCTGCCTGGTAATGGAGAGTTAAGTCCAATGAATTTTTAGTTCCTTCAGATTGGTTGAAGTTTTTGAGAATAACCTATTCCTAGATGTCGTAACTAAAAGGAGGAAAGTTGTTGTATATGTAAATCCACTGGCCCAGACAATATTCCCCCTATGGTTCTTAAAAAATGTGCCTCACCTTTGGCTAAACCTCTGCGCAAACTTTTCGCCCTATCCTACTTCTCCGGAGTCTATCCCGACTCCTGGAAACTGGCCCATGTTCAGCCCATACCAAAAAAAGGTGACGCTAGTGACCCCGCTAACTACCGCCCAATAGCAATTACTTCTATTCTCTCCAAATTGATGGAGACAATAATAAACAAGAGGCTTTTGAGATATCTTGAACACCACAAAATATTAAATGACAAACAGTACGGCTTTAGACCAAAAAGATCTACTGGCGACCTCCTTGTTTGCCTAACGGAACACCTCAACCAAAGTATACACCGATTTGGTGAATCTGGCCTGGTTGCTTTAGATATCTCCAAGGACAAGCTAAGCCAAGGACTACTGTAGGACAAGCACGCGCCAGACCTTGTCTGCATTATCGCAATCTCATGTCCATCTCAATCAACAGGGACATCGAACGAATTCTTGAATGGGGCCGCAAGAACCGTGTCGAATTCAATGCATCCAAAACGAAGTACTGTCTCATCTCTAATAAAACCTCCACCGACCCTCCTTCTATTTCAGTGGACAATAAAAACCTAACGGCAGAACCGTCTTTAAACATCCTAGGCATAACACTATCCGAAGATCTACGGTGGAATAACCACATATTCCAAATCGCTAAACAAGCATCGCAATGCCTGGGATTCCTGAAAAGATGCAAATTCCTACTTCAGCCGTCGGCCAGGGCTACAATATACAAGTCCTACATTCGTCCCCGCCTCGAATACAACTCGCATATTTGGGCTGGGGCCCCGAGAACCACCTTAGCCTGGCTGGACAAGGTGCAAAGTCGCGCTCTCAAACTTATTGGCGATAGCGCCATTTGCTCCTCACTTGACTCATTAAGCCACCGTAGGAATGTAGCAGCCCTTGCAAAATTTTACCGATTTTACCACAACGATTGCTCTTCTGAAATAAGTAACCTCATGCCTCCACGGCAACTTTTCTCCCGCAACACTAGACTTGCCCGCTCGGCTCACCCTCATAGTCTACAGCCCTTATCTTCGCGCACACTCCGATTTAGAAATTCGTTTATAACAAGAACAACGCGACTGTGGAACAACTTACCTCAGTCAATATTCCCGAACTCATACAACACCCAAGAGTTCAAGCGTAAGGTTCACCACCATCTCCTCCAACACCCACCCGACTCCCCCTAATCTATCCTATCTTTCTCTCTATCCTTCGAGCTAAGCTTACTACTAGACATTGAACCATGACGTGTACGACCTGACGGACTAGTAGTACAAAGGATGACACCTAAGCTTAGACTATCACATAAAAAAAAAAATAAAAATAAGACTAGCTCGCTCAGCTCACCCCCATATCCTACAGCCCCCCCCCCATTCGCGCATATGTTCTAGAACTTCGTTTATGAATAGAACAACATGGCTGTGGAATAATCTGCCACAGTGAGGTTTCTCGAACTCATACAACACCCAAGAGTTCAAACGTAAGGTTCATCCCCACCTGCTCCAACCCTAACCCCCAGATCCCCCTGATCTATCATTTGCTTTTCTATCTTTCAAACCAAGCTTGCTTTAGACATTGCACCATAATCTGAACGACATGACAGACTGGTAGCACAAAGGGTAGGAGTCGGTTAGCATTACACGATGTACTAAGTTAAGATGAGGAACTATTAAAGTGTTAATGGTATTAAGAAACGGTCTTTTATTTCCAAAATATAACAACTACCACATCTACACACATACACGAATTAAATTGAACCTAAAATAATATTTCCAGGATAGTGAATAACCCCCCAGGAAAACTCAATCCACTTTCGTATAACTTGTCAACAACAGAAGCCATATTTAATCATGTTATAAACTTAAAATAGTTATTCCCATAGACGAACGATTCTCCGATATTTCAATATAGTCACTGAATTCTCGAGAATTCCCAGAATACAAGGAGCACGTCCTACAATGTCGTCAATGCCTTGTCAATAAAGCTCTATTAACGGAAAATCCCAGGCATTTTAAGTGACTAAAGTTGAAGTCCTGAAATAACTTCCACACAGCAAAGTGGAATTGTATTACATCTTCGGGCGAGTTGAAGATGCTGCTGCTGCTATTTCAGTAATGGCCCTCTCGAAGTAATCAATAATATCAGCAAAAGCCTACACCTAATTTACAAACAATAAATCTCTCTCTCTCCTGGCGTGGCAATGTATAAATTAAGGATTATAAAATTGATGTCATAAACCTACACGTCAGGCACTTATACACATTAAACTATTTAAGATTAATAGCAAATTAGAAAATAATCACGAAGGCATGTAGAGCGCCAGCAACAGGGATATACGCAGAGATACGTAGGGATGCGAAATTCCTTAAGGTTAGCATCCCTATCCTGAATATTCATTAATTAGTCACTCCCATTAAGGACATTGCAAATGGGGGAAATCAATTTTGATCAGATCAACTGCTGGAGCGGGGGTGGCAACTCTTTGCCAGGGTTTTATCTGGGGAAGACATTTTATCAGGAGCCCCAGCTGTTGCCCCGGTTTCTTGTGCCCCCCATACTCCGGGGCTCAAATTACGGGGGACTCTTGACAGGCAGTTTTTTTAATAACTTCGCACATCTGTCAGCATTATTTTTTGCCCTTATTTAATCATGCACAAGTTCAAGGTACACACAGCCACACGAATATTTTTAGAGCTTTTAAAATTGCGTTATTAAAATGTGGAGCCGCCGCCGCCGCCACCGCCACGTCACCGCCATCATCGCTCGCGCCATGCACCCTACGCCAGTATATCATTAAGTTAAAAGCCTTTTTCCATCAAGTTATGGTGGCCCCATCGAATAAAAGCAAAAAAGTATGTTTCTCTATGGTTGAGCAATTACCTGTATGTTGGTTATGTTCGGGGGGCAAAAAAATCCTTCATATTTACATAAAAAAAAAGGAAAAACACGAAAAAGCATAGGGACTTTATGTAAAGCGAGTCGAGAACGCACTTGAACTTTTTGAGTGTTAAAATAGATACAGGAAGGCTTTTTCAGTTTTCCTTTTTTTTTATTCAAATGCGGCAGGTTTTTGCATGACCCCAATTTTTTGAGAAATGAGTGTGGATGTGTGTGTGTACTAAGCTAAGGAAGTTTACAATATTTAGTTTGTATGTCGTATTCAAATTTGGGTTTTTTGTTCCCCTTGGCTCCCGCCATCTACAAGTCACAATTCAAATGGTGATCTTTAAATTGTCGCATGATTTGCTGGTAATTTTTTTTGAAGTGAAAACTTCTTTAGGCGCGTTGGGCACTTTTTGATAGGGGAAAATGTTATGGGTTCGCGTCACCGACATGCTCATGACTGGCGCACGCGCTCAATCGATTATAATCAAAAACTTTTTGATTTTGAATAAAAAAATAAATCTGACCGCCTACTATTATTCAATTAAGTATCGAAAATGAAAATATAAACTCAGTCATTTTGACTGATGTGTTAAATATCTGTTTTCCAAATTTGTTTGGATCCTTGATCCTGAAGATGTCTTCAGACGATAACAAAAGAAAAAAAAGTCAAATGTTCTGCTTTTCTCAGAAACTCATATGAAAAACGAAAAACCACTTGATGTTCCGAAGTTCAACTTTGTTGTAAGTTATAAAAGACCCGAAGTTCCAGCAGCAGGAGTAGCTATTTATCACAATACTCAAGATACGTCACACTTCATTACTTCATATATGGACATACATACTAAATTCACTAGAAGCATTGGTGTTAATGTTTCTGATATAGGCGAAATATGCGTTGCTCGTTGCAGTTCCGAGAATGGGCAATACATATTAATGGTTGCCGTTTATATTTCGCCTAGAAAATCTATGAGACAGATACAACAATTTTTATTCGAAAATTTGATAATTTATACAAAAGAAGGTTCTGAAATTCTCGAAAAAAGATTCGGCGAAAAATATGATAATGTACCGATGATTTTAAGTGGAGACTTCAATATTAACTTTGCAGATGATAAAAATCTACCATTAATTGAATTTTTAAATGCAACACTTAAGAAGATGCAGCAGCATTAAATTTTATAGAAAAAAGTACACTTATTAATGAAGACGCAGTTACTTGTGCTACATATTTTAATAAGTTGGTTAATGTCCTAATGAAAATACTGCAATCAAAAAGATTTAGTCCTTTCAAGAAATATAGAATTTTGTATTACTTCAAAAGAATCGAATTTCAACATCTAAGTTCTAAGTTTTCACTTCTATCGGCAGTCCCTATAGCTGCCAATTTTTTTTTTTCATGTGGCAGTTCTAACCTTGTACGCCATGTGGTACGCCATTCGACTTTCTTTTTTTTTAATACGATGAAGCTTAGGAGTCACCCTTTGTACTACTAGTCCGTCATGTCGTTCGAGTCATGGTGCAATGTATAGCTTTGTTCCCGTACTTTTCCTGCAAACATTTGTTGGGCAAAAACTTACTTAAATGGTGGGGATAATTTTGTCAAAAATCCAGAAAGTAAAGAAACGACTTTTGGGCAATTTCTTGCAAATCAAGAAGAAGATAACATAAATGTCGATTGTCTATGTGTATGCCGCTTTTCAAGATACTCACACACATACAAAAAATTGTCAATTGACAACTTGCAAGAAATCGCCGGACCGAAACCTGCATTTGAAATAGATGGTGTAATTAGAAGTTATGGACATGAAGTTCTCCGATTACCCCCGTACCATCCGCAACTGAACCCAATTGAAAATATTTTGGGGTATTGTAAAAAACAGAGTTGCTGCAAGAAACACTACATTTAAATTGAAGGACGTAACAAATATTGCGGAAGAAGAATTCTCAAAAATGTCCCCAAGTGAATGGAAGAATGTGTGTGAACGTGCAATTAATATAGAAAATGAATACGTGGGTGCCGAAGAAGTATGGGATCGCTTGACGGAAACGCGTTTAATTATATCGCGAAGTGATGATTCAAGCCTAGAATATGACCTTTCTAGCAGCGAGGATGATACTGCTGGACCTTCTTCTAAGGATTAATATATTCATAAAGTGTAAGTTTGTAATAAATTATAATATTTGAAGACATGAATGGATGAAGGTGATATGTCGCATTTTCGGATTTTTACTGTTTTATGCGCGGATGAAGGTTTTATGTGCTTACAAACAAAAATAAACCTTAAAACAGCCACTTTTTAGGGAACTTGTCTCTTTCAGAATTAATTTTCTCAATTTGTATTAAAACTTTGTTTGTGGAAGATGGAGTTGTGTTCAGTTTTTTTAAATAAAATACTACAAATATTTTTTTTTTTTATTTTTTCTCTTCTATCATAAAAATATATTAAACTGTTTACGCCGCTCCACACCTTTTAAAACAAATAAAGGCTATTCCTTTTCGAATATCTCCAAAATGTTTATGCGAAACTTTGAAGTCGATTTTCTTTAAATTAGAATTTGGCGACATATCACCTTCATCCATTCATGTCTTCATTTCTATCATAATAAATATACAACCAAAGACCCGAGGAGTAGGCCTACAGGGGATGCCACGTAAAAAAACGCACCAAAACTCTACCTCATGGGTGGTGCGGAAATGAGTTCGATTTGAAATTATAAAATATTATATTATAAATATATCCTTTTAAAAAAATATACTTTAGAAAAATCATTTAATATTAAAAAAATTTCATTATTTATTTAATTAAAAAAAAAAAAAATTATCAACACATAACTCACATATTTTATTTCTTAAAATATTCCTCAAAACTCCGGTTCGGTAAATCTGCTGTTAAACAATTATCATATCAAATTTTTCGCCAGAAAATGCTCTACTAAAAACCTCGAGGTATAATTTTTCTTTTGTGTTATAAATATTTTCTAAGTATAAAATCTTTTTTTTTCATGTAATTTTTTCCATGACAAAAATAACTAACTTTTCATCAATTTTCGGTTATAATTATTCGATACTTCTTTTAACAGTGTATCGCTTATATTGTAATTCCGTGGTGGGGACGTGACATTCTCACTGCGCATGGAAAACGCGACTTTCTCGGCATCAACTCTTTTGGCGGAACCTCTAGTAAGCTTGATGTGAAGGATAGAATAGAAAGGATAGGTTAGGGGTCTGGAGGGTGCATGAGTAGGTGTCGATGAACCTTGCGTTTGAACTCAGAGATGTTATATGAGCTCGGAAACACCGACTGCGGAAGAGAGTTCCACAACCGAGTTGTTCTTTATAAACGAACAGCTAAACCGTAATGTGCGTGAAGGGGAGGGCTGCAGGGTGAAGGGGTGAGCTGAGTTGGCTAGTCTTGTGTTGCGGAAAAAAAGTTTCCGTGTAGGCAGGAGGTTCTTTATTTCAGTGGAGCAATCGCTGTAATAATAGCGATAAAACTTGCTGAGTGCAACTACATTCCTACGGTGGCTTAAAGGGTCGATGGAGGAGCAAAGAGTGCTATCACCAATGAGTTTGATGGCGCGATTTTGCACCTTGTCCAGCCAAGCCAAGGTGGTTTTAGGAGCGCCCGCCCAGATATACGAGTTGTATTAAAGGTGGGGTCGAATGTAGGACTTGTAGATTGTGGCTAGAGCAGCTGCCTGAAGGAGGAACTTGCATCTCTTAAGGAATCCGAGGCATTGATACGCTTGTTTGGCAATTTGGAATATGTGACCATTCCATTGCATATCATTAGATAGAGTCATTCCCAGGATGTTAAGAGATGGGTCAGGTGTTAGGTTACCTTGTCCACTAAAATAGAGGGAAAGTCGGTACAGGTTTTGGTGGAGATAAGGCAGTACTTTGTTTTTGATGCGTTAAATTCGACCCGATTCTTGCGGCCCCAGTCAAGAATGAGCTCGATGTCCGCGTTAAGAGAGCTGGACATGAGTTCGCGGTCTAAGAGAGAAGGTCTGGCACTTGCTTGTCTAGCGTTGGCGTAAGAGTAACGCAGAGTACTGTGGAGTGGGTTGGAGGGGATTGAGAGCAGATCGTTAATAAATGTTAGAAAGAGAGCAGGTGAGAGGATTGATCCTTGCTGAACGCCGGCCGAGATGGAGTGTGGGTTGGATTCGACGCCATCCAATACTACCTTGATTGAACGGCTGGAAAGAAAGCTCTCAATCCAGTTCATAAGAACTGAGTCGATACCAATAGCTTGGAGTTTAGACAGCAGAGCGGGATGCCATACTCTGTCAAAAGCCTTGGAAATATCAAGAGCAACCAGACCAGACTCACCGGAACTATGGATGCTTCGGTCAAACACACAAGAAGGTCGCCAGTAGATCTTTTCGGTCTAAAGCCGTACTGCCTGTTGTGTATGATTTGGTTAAATTCTATTAATTATTGTCTCCATGATTTTGGAGAGAACAGAAGTTATTGCTATTGGGCGGTAGTTTAAAGGGTCGCTGGCATCACCTTTTTTCAGAATGGGCTGAACATGAGCTAGTTTCCAGGAGTTTGGATAAACTCCGGAGAAATATGATAAGGCAAAAAGTTTGCGCAGAGGTTTAGCCAAAGGTGAGGCACATTTATTGAGTACCATAGGGGGAATATTATCGGGGCCAGTGGATTTGTTGACGTCAAGCTCCTTGAGACATTTATACACCTCACGGGTCCTGAAGAAAATCCCGCCCATTGAATGGGCGATGCGATCGAGGACCGGTGGTGACGTATCAGATTCGGGCAGAGAAGAATTTGAGGCGAACAGAGATGCCAATAAATCGGCCTTGGATTTGCTTTCTGTTATCACCTCCTTTCCATAGATGAATGGAGGGGTTGAGGAAGAGGTAAAATTCTTCTTGATGGAAGTTACCAAGGCCCAGAAGTTTTTGCTGCCTGCATTTGCGTTGAGAATCTTGTTTCTTAATTTGTCGTCAAATGACGATTTTACCTTCCTGATGGTGGAATTACAGGAATTTCTTAATTTGATATACTCACGACGAAGGGACTCACTTGGGGAGTGTCTGTACATACGCTCTATAAGCGGCTTCTTTAGCTTTAATTGCGTCCATGCATTCCCCATTAAACCATCTATTCGGCCTTGGCTTTATAGATTTGGTAGAATGAGGAATGAATAAGCGCATTCCAGCCCGTATAATTTTGGTTATACATAGAGCGGCATAGCTCGCACTGGCATCCCGGAAACATAGATCCCAGTCAGTGGCTTGAAAAAAGCGAATTAGCCCCAACCAGTTTGCTTTCCCATAGTGCCAAACAGTTTTTTAGGAACTGTGTTAGTAGGGGTAGAAGATGAGTATGGGAAATTAGCGCTGACTAGGCAATGGTCCGAGTTACCGAGAGGTGAGCCAACTTCGACGGAGTACCGTGATGGGTGTGATGTAAGAAACGCCATACGACTTACGGAATGTAGCCCAAAATTTTTTAAAAGTCCATAAACCTTGTCCTGAGAGACCTCGAATTGGACTTGAATCTACTCATCGCCGGTAGAACCAAAGGGTAGCATCTCTCTCACCTCGTAGAGTGACTCGATAGGTTCAGTCTAACCATAACTGCAAAACTAAGACCATTGTCATGGGTGTTCCCGCGGCGAAAGTAATCGTGTGAGCACAATCAGGCCGATATCGCTAGCTACAACCACTAAATTTTCCATCGCTTGTTACATTTCTCGGCTAAAAGAAGCAAGAAGTTGTAATATTACTCTATAATAATTGGTTACTGTGTGGGTGTATACAAAGGAAAACGTTTTGGTACCAGGGCAGTTTTTTTTGTTAATTTTTTAGTTATTGAGTGTTGATGTATGAAGAAAAAACAACAAAACAAACACAAACCCCAACGATTGTCCCCAACACTAATTAACTTGTGGGTGATATGATTATCATTGTTGAGTAGTTTGATTGATTGATTAAAATAATTTGTTTGAGCATATGATGTTTTTATGTTCCCAGCGTGGATGATCTTGTTGCTCATGGACCATACAGGTATATCTAGTATGAAGGGCGAAGGCCTCATTAGTATGGCGCAGAAGTGGCGACAGTAATTTATCTTTCCTTCTCTCCCTGAATTTCTGTTATTAGTACCCTGGTTCCTCGCTGACCTCCCGAACTGGACCACCCCTGGGACAAGGTTTGTTTGGTGGTCGAAGGTGCATATGTGTTCGATGCACGCGACTTTAGATCCATGATTTGTGATAATTACCGTCAAGATCCCCCCTGGCTATTCATGAACCCCCATTCGTCGAGCAAGCCGCCCAAGGCGTGTTATTGCCCAGGGGGGCATCTAATCTGTGGCACATCTGACATCAGGATCAGGTCTATGATAGTGAGCTCATAGTAATTTCTGGTAGAGTGGTTGTGGAGAGCACAGCTATGGCGACTGGCGCCCGAGTGCCAGGGGGTGTAGCTGACCTTCGCCAAGACAATTACAAGATTTCATTTCAGCATATGTACATATAAATTTATAAGCCAGTTTCATAATAATGAACTATCGTTCCATGTCGAAAACCAAAAATCACACAGATAGGTCCATTTTACACGATGAAACACGAAACGAAACAAAGTTTCCTGCATTTGCTGATTGATTGTGGTTTCAATAAACATTTCATTGGTATCTACAGGCGTAAACTCTTGCAGCAAATAATAATAATAATTTATTGCTCATTTCTCATTTGTACTTTTCGTATATATACCCACCCCTTTGCCCCATACACCCATCGTTTTGTTTTGAGAATTCGAGTGGCTATTTTTGTTTTTAATTCCTCTGAATGAAGTAACCAAACAGGGAAATCGAAGGAACAACAACAACAAACCTGAACCTGTTAAAATCTTTCCTGCAAAGTTGCTTCAAAAGTTTCATGGCATTGTTTCATGTTCCCTCAAACCTTCTCTCACTCCTCCCCCAAGCTTGCAGGAAACTTTTTGTTTTGTGTTTCATCGTGTATAATGGGCCATCACGGCTAGGAATTAGAAATTTATCTGATTTTAATAGATACCCGTTTATGACTAGGTTGAAAAGTTGAGTCGAGGATGAGTTGAAATTTCGATCATCGTATATAATGTCGAGTTGAGTTCACTTTGGGTTCAAATAGAGTTGAACTGAAATCAACACATAACGTCAAATTTTTGCCTGAAATTCTCATTTATAGATACGTAAAAACTCAGAACAAAATATTTCCTGTGTAAGCAAAAACACCGAAACACAACTAACTCCGAAGGCAGACTTCACGGACGGTAAACAAACGAAACAAATGTCATTTCAACCCAATTACAACTCAACCAACGTATATGAGGCGAAATATCAACTCGATCCAGGTAGTAGAGCAGAGTTGGGTGGAGTGGACCCAGATTCAACTCGACCCCCGTTTATGACTGGGTTGAATCTAGGTTGAACCTAGTCATAAACGGGATGCAAGGCAATCGCTCGTTTTCCTCGTTCTATAAAATTTCGGAAAACTCCAGTAATTCTCTCTTGGGAGCACATTTAACAGCGCTACCCTTCTTAAATGCTAGTCGGGTGGTGTTTAAAAACTAGAGTTTATAGCGTTGTAAGCTCTTAATAGCTCTAACATAATATATATTTACATTTCATATGAACAGCCTTGTTTGTGTGCGGCTAACAGAACAGGGTCCAAACTCTACTAAAGGCCCTAGATATATCCAAAACAACCAACCCGTACTCATCAAAGACCTATATTTGGTCTGAAGCTGTACTTGTTGTCATTTAGGATTTAGTTAAACCCCAGGTACCCTCAAACAAGGGCTTTAAGGTCGATCAACACTTATCCGTGACGTGTCAGTGGCTTCCGTGATGAATTTTTCACTGATATTCACACAGCACTGTCTGTCCCGCATCCTTCCTCAATGTTCAATAGCATCTATGACGCTAGCTTTGAAATTTGGTCAGTGATCTCAAGTGTATCATGGAATTTCGCGTGGAGTATTTTGCTGCAAAAAAAAAAAAAAACGGAGTGGGTTTTTTCCAAGTGTACTCTTCGGAAAGTGGAAGGAGAGCTCGCAACTTTATACATATAGAGAAATGGTGGACTACGAAACTAAATTTTACTAATTCTAGCAGCCTGACATCAAACAATTTTTAATTTTCTTACTTTTTATAAACAGGATTTTCCGTTGAATTTAAAAAAAAAAACATTTTTTCCCTGTCCAGGATAAATTTAAAAATATCGGTGTGAACGTATTTTTTTAGTTTTTCTCGGATGCCTGAAGACTACTGATAACGTTAGTGCCCTACTGCATCGGATGTGTAGAAACGTGTAGCTTATTTTTTAAATTTTCTCGAATTACACCGTGCCGACATTTTTTTTCACTGATGATTCCCGTATTGCACTGAATCCGCCGTCACGTCACGGATATGTGTGGATCGACCTTTATTGAGTAGGTACTTTTTTCCGAATGGGTAGAAAATGAGAAAATTTCGAAAAGCCTGGATAAATTTCAGAGAAGTCCGATAGAGTAAAGTTTTTTAGAGATTTAGTTAAAGGTAAGGTGCAGATCTTTAGGATGATGGGTACATTGGCAGATCCAATTGATTTGTTGAGATCAAGCTCTTTAAGGGCATATATGTACCTCGTGAGACTTAAAAAAACTGAAATTTACTATATAATTTTGTTCATAAATAAGAGAAATTAATTTTTTCACAAAAACTTAAATCCTTAAAAAATATTAATGTCGATCTTAATTAATATAAAATACATTAAAACACCCACCAAGAATCCTTTACAGCTGCTTCTTTAAGAACAAAAAAAAAAGTAATGGTCCACAAAACCATATATATGTATAATACTCATTAACAATTGTGATGCTCCTGTTTTTCCCCCACCCCATCGGCCCTGCATACACCAAAAGCTATTACACCCATCCAGCCCAATGGCGAGGGTATTTCACTATATATTTGATACCTTTTGCACCTAACATAATTAACTTCAGGTGCCAATAAAGGTGATTCCGTAAATCCTATTTCATGATTTTAGCTCTAATGAAAATTGCGGAATTACTTACCACTAAAAGTTCCTGAATACGTGGAGGTCGGATACACAGTCCTTGGCACATACAAGTTTAAGTAGAGGCAATCTTCAGATTGATTCGTTAGAAGTGGTAAAAGGCGCCTTAATTGGGCCAGCCGACCTCTAGGAATCTCGAGCAGGGCCTCCGGTCCACTGGGGGGCACGGGCACAGCTTGAGGACATACTGCTGAAAAACGATCTGCTAAACGTGTTGTCCGCCATGTTGATGGTGTAACGGGAGGCATAAATCTGCAAAATAAGGGGAATTTTTTATGGTAATTTTGTGGTCATTTTTATTGAGTAAAAGATTTATTTAAATGGCGGCGTTAGATTCGTTTTTTTTTTGGCTTTGGTTCATATGAAATTTTCGTCCTTTTATCCTTGAATGAAGTGCTTGGTTATATCGGTGAAAGTGATTTTTTATCAGCTATACATAACTTTAACATTTTATTATATTCCAGGAGAATTTGGAAGGATATTTTATTTGTAAGATAAATTATGGAAATGGGATGATACCTTGAAGGAAGTTTTAATTGTTAGTTCCTTTAGGACTTTTTAGGGCTCTTTTATGTCTTTTTCTAAAAAACTTAAACTTTATCTTAAAAGAAATAAAGTTTCTGGGTTAATTCTAAGTAGAGGTAGAGTAGCTATACACAGTGGCGTAGCAAGAAATATTTTCAGGGGGGGTTAAATAGTTATAGGTCGAGTCCTGTACTCCAAACATTACATTATCTTTCAAAATTGATATAATTTTTAATAGGAATAAAACTAGTTTGTTCGCTATTGACATACATGATCAAGTTCTATGTTTCTACGCTTTTCAGCAAATTTGTTGATTACTTCCTTAGTCGTTACGTCGATTTCTCAGCTGCTGTTCTCCGGTTGCCCAACTAACAAACTCTCCAGAGAAAAACTCTTGGAAATTGTGAAATTATCTCATAAGACTCTCTTAACACTCTTCGATACCCTCAAGAAGATAGCTCTTGTAATAAGAATTAAATTAACACTCATAGTAGTATTATTATGAGATAATAAGTCTACTAGAGTTACTAAGCCTTTCATTCTCATAATGAGATAATGTTTATACTCTTATATTGAGTGCAAGAAAACCTCTATTCTTATTGTGTCTTTTTTATTAAAGCTTTACTCTCAAAGGCTTTAACTGTCAAAAAAATGTCCTTATGAGTGTTATGACACTTATAAGAAAGTTCTTACAAGACTTCAAGTATATCCCTTCTTATATAAATGCTCTTATGAGACGAAAAATGTTAAAACATTTATAAGAAGACTTTTATTAGTGCAAAAAGACTACCATCTCATAACCAGAATTTTGTTCTTATAAAAAAACTTAAACCATCGAGCGGCCATACTTTCGCTTAATATAGAATTTTATACTGAAACGAAATTCCACAAATCAAGCTAATTTACCTAATTGAATATGCGCAAAGTATACAAAGTTATTTCTTTCAGATGATAAATCAATTTAAAATAAATTATTGAGCGATACTAAAGCTTTTATTTTTTTCTTAAGAAATAAAATTTCAAAAAATATGTTAAAGTTTGATTATTTTTAAGGCGCTTTGATTTTTATCGAGGTAGAATGGTTGTTATTATCGGTAAAGTTTCAATCGCAATAAAATTGCGACTAATATTTTCGTTAAAAATCGTATTCTAAAGTTTATTATCATACATAATAAATATTAAATTCTTAAGTGTTATATTTTTCGAATAGATTTTTATGACAGTTATTTAGAGCAAATAACTCTCATAAAAATTATTTTATTCTAAACAACATCGCCTTTCCATATATTGCTCCCTTTCTAACAGTTCTGTTAAGGAGAGTATAGCTCTTACAGCGCCCTTATAGTTACCCTTGCAAAGAGAGCTAAGGTATTTTTAACCGACTTCAAAAAAAGAGGAGGTTACTCAATTCGACATGTAGGTATTTTGTGGTCCTGTTCACGCATAACTTTGTAACCCAATAACTTTTTTGCTTTTTTTTTGGTTCATTTGAAGGGGGAGCTTCCCACGGTGGTCCCGTTAAATTTTTTCTAAATTCTGATAACGGAGTTCGAAGTTAGGCAGAAAAAACTGTTAAAATTCAACCTGTTAAAGTTCAACCTAAACATTTCATGGGCACCGAACAAATTACTTTATTGTTGTAAATCTGGCAGCAGGCCGATGGCGGAGTGGGTAGAGCGTCGGATCCTCGATTCAGCGTTGCAGGTTCGATTCCGTTCGGGGCAGCCGATTTTTTTCTTTTTCTCTTTTTCTTTTTTCTGAAATGATTTATTAACGTATTGGTCAGCGGCCGATAGTACTTGACATAGCGCAAAGGGCTAGAGACAAGTATTCTTGTCTGTGGGATCTGTGGGGTGCGAGTTCGATCCCAAGGGCTCGCGGTGCTTTTTTTTCTATATATCGATAAAATAATTATTTTTTAAATTCCTTCGGGGAATTTTGTTCCATATTAAACAAGTTTTCGACGTGAATGCGTCTGTAAATTTGCTTCCAGAACAAAAGCCGATAAGAACGAAATTATGGCGAAATTTGCAGTTCAAAAAACTATTGTTTATATCGAATAAATAAATATACCATGACGTGGATGAAGAATCAAAGAAGTTTAATGTTTACATTTAATTTCCCCGATATCAATGGCAACTTAACTTTTTATATGCCTTATATTATCTTGATCTGTATGTGTGTATAGTGCAAACAAATCTTGCAACTTGATTTTGACCCAGTTCCATATAACCGATCAACTGCAAATTTTGCACATACGTATAGTTCGCATGACAATACAATCTGCAATCAAATTTTGCAATTGCGCTCCCCGACCCCAGACATGGGTATCAAATGAAAAGGTGTGACAAGTAGAATACACTTCGCTATGTGGCGTCGTAAAAACGTAGGCTCCTTGCAATGACAGGCAATATTAAAAAATGAATGGACTAAAAAGCACGAAATAAAAAAAAATTTTAAAAACCGACTTCAGAAAAAAACCCGCGATACACAAAAAAGGATGAAATAATTGTTTGTAATTCTTAACAACATCAATCCAATAAGAATGGATCTAGAAAGAAGAATCACTTTTGAAGACGGTGCCAGTAGTAGTTGGCTTTGATTGCACTAACTCTTGCTTCGGCAATTGTTTACATTTCTTTGTTAGGCTTATGCCCTTAATATATCACCCACATGTGTTAGCACCGTCTTCAAAAGTGATTCTTCTTTCTAGATCCATTCTTATTGGATTGATGTTGTTAAGAATTACAAACAATTATTTCATCCTTTTTTATTATAAGACAAAAATAACTCTCATAATTGTGCCATTTAATTCTCACAACGCACTCATAAAGCACTTGTAGTGTTCTATAAGAGTAAGTTATGAGAGTGATACTCTCTTAAAAAAGTCGAATATCCTCTCATAAGACACTAGTAGAGTCTTATGAGACGAATTTTGTTACTTGGGTGCACTACTTTGCCAATGCTTTAAACGCATTAAAGCTGAAAAACTTCTTTCGTTGCTAGCAATTATGGTCACCGCTAAGCTTCAGACAGTGGAAAAAGTGTGATTAAAAATTAAAGCATCGATATGGGTGCAATGGACGATGGACTGATATATTGACGAAAAGACTGATATGCAATTTGCACTACTTGCTTGATTTCGCCTCAATTCAGGATTATCCGCGGAATACCTGGAAAAGTGCTCAATAATGATCCTTCATTAGTCACAAGGGCTCCAGATAGCATTGAAAAGATTTCAAACATTTTGAGAGCCTTGAAATAAAATTCATCAAACAAATTTAAGCGGATCAGAAAACGCACTTTTCAATCCGGGGGATGGGAAAGTTAGCGTGAAAGCAAACATCTGTATTGTCCGAATTCCCCCCTGATTTTAACCACTATTGATGAGCCCCTTGGTCATTATGTATCTATACAGATGGCTCAAAAATTGATAACAGCGTAGGCTCTGTTATTTTTTCCGAGGCTTTGAATATGAGCACCTCTCTTTGTCTACCTCCAAGCGGAAGTCACTGCGATCTGGGAGGCTCTCGAATGGCTAAAGATAAATAATTTGTCCCATAAGAATATACGTAACCCCCCCCCCCCCCCCCCGAAACGCATTTTGCTTGAAGAAAATTCAACTTGAATATTTATTATAATATCATTTTGTAATTTTGAAAATGCACTAGAAATATCACTTGTTGTGCCTCTAACGCGGATCGTAAGTAGCTCATAGATTAGGTTAGGTTGAAATGGCTGCATTTAGGCACACCATTAGGCCCGTTGTGATGCCTTTCTAGTGTTGGGACAAAATTCAGGCCACAGACCTTTTGATAAAGCGACAAAGGTCAGGAACCCCAGTATTTTGCAGCTTGCTCAATCCGTCAAGAAAAGGTGAGCCGAAGAAGGTCCCTCTTTTGCTCGCGAGGGCCGGACATGTACAGAGAATATGGGAGACAATTTCTTCCTCATCTTCATTACCACAACTTCTGCATAAGTCGAAGTCCCAATCTTTCGGCGTGTGGGCCAAAGTGGCAGTGACCAGTCAGCACCTTCACTACAGGGCTTATCTCTTATTTGTTCAACTGAACAAGAGATTTGGAACGCTTCGCGTCCAAAGTCGCCAAATTGTATGAAGAGTACGGCACACTGTTGTTGTGGTCCATCTCAGCCCGGCTCGAGCTAAGCTGATATTTCTCACTGCCAGTTTATAGGTGGCTGATAGTGATGAGCAAGACTGGTCTTGCACATTTAGCAAGACTAAAGCAAGACCAAAACAAAACAGGACAAGGAAGACAAGACTGTAAGCTCAAGATAGCAAGACTTTCTGCTCAGCACTAAGTGCCAAAAGTCTTTCAGTGATGAGCAAAATGTCTTGTCTTGCACATTTAGCAAGACCAAGACAAGACTGCAAGACTTTCACCAAGACATTTTGTAAGACATTTTGCTCTTTACTGCAAGACTTTTGGCACATAGTCATGATCAAAAAGTCTTGCTAACTTGTTCTTGCCATCTTGCCTTGTCCTGTATTGAAATTGCTTGGATCTTGCTAAATGTGCAAGATCAGGTAAGACTGAAAGACCAGTCTTGCTCATTACTAGTGCCTAAGGGCATTCCCATCTCGGTTAAGTGGGGTGTCCTTTCCACTTTTTTTTTAGAGACTTAGGGAAGGCCCCTTTGTACTGTCGACCATGTATTTATTTATTTATTTATTTTTTTGAAATGTCGAACAGCAGCTCTAGTCGGAAGATAGAGAGAGAAGTGAAGGAAAGAACTGTCACAACCTAGCTGCGGTATTTTTATTTCACCTACTCCCAACCTTTTTGCGACTCTGGCATCGGAGCATCGAGAACAACTCGTTGAAGTGTTATGCCTCCTGAAACGAGCTGAATCTCATCAACCAACCGATGACATGCGCTTGGTGGAGCGGGGAAGAACTAGTGAAGGCTATGACAGGAGGAAACAGGAATGCAAAGAGGGAAGAAGAAAGAAGGAAAGTTATGTAGGTGGGAAATTGGGAAAGGCTAGGACCGTGGCACCGCCGGGAATCGAACCCGGGACCTCTGGGATAGTAGTCAGGCGTCTTACCTCTAGACTACCGAGGCCCACTTGGGTTCCCTGTCTAGCAAGCAGTTTCCCCTAATTCCTTGTGTTCAGGAACCTAACACAGAGTTATATCAAACTGAGTGGTAGTAAGTAGATGTGGTAATAAAAGCCATTAAGTAGGTAATTAACATCTTTTAATGACTTTAATGACCTTGATCAAAACCAGTCAGACCAGTTCTTTCCCACGCACAATGATCGCAATACCTACTCCCATTTTGGACTACCACGTGCTACTAGCCAGCTAAAGGTGGAGGTGGAGTGCGCTGGGGACCTGTATTATCTCTAAGGGGAATTGGCCCACTTACAACAAAAAAAAAACCAAGGGGCCTCGTAAACAGGCCCGACGAAATATTGCCAGAATTGCTTTAGGTACAAAAGGTGTTGGCATCAAAACGATGCGCCAAAGGCTTATTGGGCCTCCAGTGCTACCGGGGCAGCCCTATACCTAACCTAACTTAACCTAACCTACCCTACCTGAGTACCTAAACCTGTGTAAAAATCAATACAACAATTTTGTGCAAGTCGTCGCAAAGCAGAAACTGAGGTGCTTTCTCTTTTTGCAAGTGGTTAGTTGTTCTCTATGATAATGGATATTTTTCGACAGTAGTAAGTTATTTTTTCAGTCTAGATAATAACTTAGGTTAATATGAAAATTTTGTTTTTCTTACCTTAAACTCCCAACCGGTGGCGATGCATACGGTACACCCAAAAACGCCTCAACAGTCGGATTCGATCGTACAACAACACCACGCAATGGTCCATATTTAGTCTTAACAACATTCATACTATACTTGATGTTATGATGAAACGATTCAGATATGTGCGGTACACTTGCAACCAAAACAATTGTGAAAGCCATTTTAACAACACATTTCGATATACATTTGCTTGTACTTGTCGTCGAATGCTGTTGTTGCTGTTGATGATGATGATGATGCTGATGATGTTGATGTGCTCTAATTTTTAACCCTCCATCATCATGATGCACTTTTTTACCACAATTCTCACTATATTTTATACTAAATTTTTTATTATTATTATTTTTATTATTATTATTATTATTAATAATTTTATTATTTTTATTTTTTTTATATTTACACAAATTTTTATGAATGAAATTTTTATAAAATAAATAATATAAATTTTTTTGTTCACTGCAGCATTGACATGATGAAATTGTTGTTGTTCTTAAATTTTTTATAATAATAATAAAAAAAATTTTGAGTAGCATCAATAACTTAGACCATAATTGTGCAAGCAGTGTGTAAAAAATATTTATTAAATTTTTTATTATTATTAATAATTTTGTGTTGTTTTTATCAATTCCATTTTTATTAAATTCCGTATTATTATTATTACACAGTTTTAAAATTAATAATAAATAATTTTTAAATGTTACTTTATTAACATTGTTATGAATTTGTTGTTTTTGTAAAAAAATGTGTTTTTTGATTTGATTTATTAAAAATATTTTTAATATAGAAATTTTTTTAATTATTATAAAAAAATTCTCTTTGATAATAATGTGAACTTTATTTGGTTTATAAATTAATAAATAATAATAATTCATAAAAATTGTTCGGACATTATTATTAATTTGAAGGGTTTGTTTACTTTTTTGCATTAATAGCAATAAAGTTCGAAATAAATAAATATTTATCGAAAATTTATTATTTTTATTATTTTTATTATTATTAAAAATCGTTTTCACTTTATTTAAATAATTTTGCCTCAATGTTTTTATCGTACAAATTGTTTTTTTAATAACTTCATTTTTTATAATGGATTTTTTAATTATATTTTCATTATTATTATTATTAATATTATTTATATTAATTAAATCGTTCACACAATATATTTTTCGTTTAATTCTTTTTAATTTTATATCATCACCATAATTATTATTAATATTACTATTATTATTATTATTTTTATTATTATATTTATTAACATTTAAATTATCTATAAAACCGCTATCTAAAAACTGGATTTTCTCATAACCAAATAGTAAGAATTTGAATATGATAAAATATACAAAATATCCTATTTGTTTCAGTTGCCGTATTAGAGCTTGTGAATGCGTTGTATTTACTATATCATGAATTTTGTATATTGTTGATTTTGATTGTTGTTTAATATATGATCGAATTGTACGAACACAACTGTATGATGTCTTAAGTATTTTTGATACATTATTATGTTTTTGTTGTTGTTGCTTGTTTTGTTGCTGGTTTTGTTGTTGCTGGTGTTGTTGCCGCTTTCGCGGATTTTGATGCTGCTGTTGCTGTTGTTGTTGCTTGTGTTGTATTTCATTTTGACCGTTGTTGTCTTTCGATTGTCCGCTTTTCTTTTTCGTATAAACATTATGAATTCTACTTAAATTTTCTATTTCTTTCTTTTTTATATTGTGAAAAGCTTCGGTTACTGTATAGTTATAGTATGAATCTAATGTTTCCGTTTTAATATCAGTGAATTGCCAATATGTTTGAGCCTGAAATTAAATTGAAATATTTTGTGTTATTAAGGGAATTGATTTGTTAAAAATGAAATTTGCATTTTATAATATAACAAATAATTAAAAAACTATTTAATATTGTAATTAATTCGGAGTCCGCTGGAGGGCAACTGTTTCCGCCCTATGTCCCATGAGGGATTAAAGGAGCGCAATGATGATGATGATGATTAATTCGGATTGGTCGACACTTTTGTGATTTTGAATATTTATGCCCGTCAAAATCTTTCATATATTTGTTAGTTCTGAAGTAAACCCGGTGTAATGAGAGTTCTAAACTTTACTACAAAAACTAGACTAGTATTTTTGTTCGAATGCTCGAATTCAGCCCAATTCGAGCGTTGGCCTCCTCCAGCTTCCTCTTTCAGACGTCACTCTGCATTTCAGCTTCCTTGTTTTCCTAACTTGACCGTGGTTTGTCAACTGGTCTTTTCCCATTTGGTAGGTTGCTTGTATTTGAAGTAATTTAAAATTATTTTTTAATAAATATTCTTGAAAATTGATTATGACATTATAGCTCACATCTTTGTTTATACGGGTGCGCCATCTAGACCTTCGGTATTTCAACATTGAATAGCTCTGGAATTTTTTAGCCGATTTCGACATATGTACACGATTCTAAAACGTCATTGAGTACTATTTTAGCTATGAGTCAATACACACCGAATGCTTACTTTACACCCCCTGCGAAGTCAATAAGCAAAACTGTCGAATTTGTGGAACAGAGAACCAACATACCATTCACGATATAGCACTGTACGACGAGAAAGTGAACGTTTGGGCCGGAACGTGCTCAAAAGCCATCATCGGGACCATTTTCCTCCAAAGTTGGAAAAACCGTCGACGACGCTCTCTATCCTTGGATGTTGGGGCGCTTTGTGTGCCCGAAAATACGTGAAAAAGGTCTGACGAATTTCTATATTCAACAAGTCGACGCACCTTGCCACCTAAGATGAAGCTCTTGCAGCGTAAGTTCCCGAAACATGTTGTGTCGAAAAATTCTGATTTGGAGTGGCCTTCTCGCTGTCCGATTTTAACGGCATCAGACTTTTTTCTGTAAGAGTATCGGTTGGAGGTGGTCATTTAATCGATATTATATTCAAAAACTGAGTTGAAATAAAGGGCAGAGAATATTCTAAATAAATCTTGCCCATTTATCAAAATCGACTTAAAAATGTCAGAGTTATTCAATGTCCGAAAGTCTAGAAGGCGCACCCCATATTCTTTCTCTATTGGGGGAGAAATCTATACTATTTTTGAACAAAGTTTGAGTAAACAAACAGAGGTTGGTCAGAGCTTATGTGCGGAGACGTTTCCAACTACGTGACTGCTATCACTTATAGTATACAGCAAAATTCACACAACGAATTACCTTCTCAACATAAGGAACCCCGAAAAAATTGGTTTTTTTTTGTGAAATTGGGAATTTTGCCATATTTAGATGCAATTATTTTATAAAATGAAATAACAAAATGGTCAACAAGCCCATTGTGCGCAAAATATAAAACGGCTGCGCAACTCTTTTTGTGTATACCTAGCCTATACATAATAAAAGACCCATATGTCTTAATTGTGTAGTGTAAAAATAGAAATAAATAAATAAACTCTCGCATTCGCGCAGCCTAGATGGGACATTGATTGCCTGTAATTCAAATCAATTAGGCTAGCCTCATGTCCTTTTCCATACAGAGCCGTGAGAAACATTTTTGCTGCTTTGGCGATCTTGCATGAGGGGCTTTGAAAACATCAATGACTGGATCCAAGTCACCGTTATTCTACAGGACTTCAGCGGTTAAAGTTTCGTTTGATAAAACTAAGTAGAAGCGGTGTCACCACTAAACATGTCGTGCAGGAACAATATATGGTCTGCAAGGGTGCTACACAGCAGAAAGATGAAGATTCTAGACGGTTTGAAACACCTTTAATCTTCCTTGTTTCAAAAAGATGATATTCTTTATATCATTGCTACACAACCCAATCAGAATCACCAAAAGGTCCATATCTTCCCCTACCAATGTCACATATTCATTTCAAAATGCCCACCTAAGAACGGCTGTGACCTTTGGGATATCAGCGTCCGCCACAGCTTGTTATAAATCAATTTATCCCTGACTGAGGCACTACACTTAGTGATAATGCCACTTTTAGCATTATGATATTGATTTCCACCGACAGGTGCGCTTGATCCTGTTAACTTGTTATTTGTTAATGTTTTCGTATTGCACCTCGTATGTTTATAAGATATGATAAACATGATCGAAGTTCCGCATTGTGATGGTTCTTAGTATGGTCCGAGGCGCAGCAATAGACTTCAGCCGGCTCTTATTTTTGGAGCTAGGAAACTATCCTGCGAAGCAGTGAGTAACACCGATTCTGTAAATGATATTGCAGCAGATTATTTTCTTTGCGGTCTGGTTATATTCGCTTCTTGTCGTAAAGGAAACCATCGAAAATGACAACGGCATTTGATTCGTAGTTTGACTTGACATATGATACATAACTGCTGCAAATGTGGCCACGATGTCTGGTGCCATTTGACCCGGTCTAACAAACCCTCCATCGATGACATATTTTCTGTTGCTCAAGTCAGCTTGTTCAGATGGTGAATCAGCCCTAGAGAGAGCATAGGGGCTAAGTTCATAACCCAAAAACTATCGCAGCTCTTCATCTGTATATTTCACGAACAACTCTATTCAGATAGAAGACAGTGCTCTAGTCAACAATCCAACCACACAATCCAACAAAAATGTGATTTACTTGATGATAACAGACCTGTCTTGTATCCGAATAAAGGTATTCTAAATTACAAGAGGCTGCAATCTTCGCTTCGATTGAAAATGGCCACAGAAGTAGGCTTTTGTGGAGACAGCTGAAATACGTCAATTTTCAACTAGCGTTTGGCCCGGGCGGTTCGTCGAAGAAATAAATTTAAATACTGGAATTTGTAAGAAATAGCGTGGTCATTTAGGACAAGTTGATAGTTTGCAGCCTGCAGAGGGCCGCCTGTATTCTCCAAACCAAAGAGTTGTCACCGGCACTTCACATAGATCCCCAGTTGACCGAAAAACGTATTTTTTCTTTGATTTGGAAAACCCTGTGTAGAGCCCAGGGAGAACGTAATCTAGGTAAATATAATCTTTTTTTTTTTTTTTTTTTTATTTTATCGCCAAGCAAGGCGCTTAAAACAAATGGATTACATTAGATACAAAAAATACGTAATAATTAACGTAAAAGGAACATTGTGAACATAGATCTAAGTCTAAGTGTTAGTGAGAAATCAGGAGGACAGTAGGGAAGTTAGTTTTCTTTTATAGGACATTTTATTAATTGAGGGAGAGTAACAGGCTGCGTAGGTATTGAAGATAGTGCAGCACCTGTTAACAGGCTCGTTTCTACCATATTCAGTGCGATGCGGGTACTCTTTAAGCAGTTTGGAATGTCTTGTTTGTCGAGTATCGTTAAATTTGATTGTGTCCGACAGGAACTGCACCTTGAGGTTATTGTTCAGGACATCCAGGGTAAAACAAGATATGAGTAATTTCCGCCTAAGGGATAGAGGTAAGAGATCAAGGATTTTGAGCCTATCCGTATAGTGAGGAAGGTTGTGAAAATCCGAAGGATTATAAAGGTTCCTAAGCGCGAAAAGAAGGAATTTCTTTTGGACAGATTCTATTCGATTTACACTAATTTGAAATATGGGATCCCAGATCTGGCAAGCATATTCAAGAATAGGACGGACTAATGAGCAAAACAAGGCTTTAGTAACCCATACATTGTCGAATTCTTTAGCTCTTCTCTTAATAAAGCCCAACAGCTTATTGGATCTGGCAATAATTTTATCATAGTGTAAGTTAAAGTTTAACTTGCTGTCGAGGACAATGCCTAAATCAACAATGTGATCGACATGATCCAAGACATTGTCATTGAGATAATAATATTGCAGCTGTTTTGTTCTTTTCCTGGAGAAGGTAATTACGTGGCATTTACTGGTGTTAAGAAGAAGATTGTTAGTGGTGCACCAGTCTTGTAGTGCATTAAGTTTCGACTGTAAAAAGGATACATCAGTTTGAGACCTTATAGCACTATAAATTTTTAAATCATCGGCGTAAAAGAGGTGCGGAATGCCATTTAATTTCTCAGATAGATCGGAAATGAATATGTTGAATAGAAGTGGCCCTAGGTGGCTGCCCTGTGGTACACCTGAGGTTACATTGATTTCTTTCGAAAGGAACCCTTGAAATCTTACCACCTGAGTTCTCCCGTTAAGATAGTATGTTATCCAATCCAGAAGGGGGCCGGATATCCCAAATCTTAATAATTTCATAAATAGTATGTGGTGGTCTACTCGATCAAAGGCCTTGCTAAAATCAGTGTAGACAGCGTCAAACTGGTGGCCTTGTTCCATACCGCACAGCAGTTCAGTTCATAAGATTGGAAGTGGTGGAACGACCTTTTCTGAAACCATGTTGCTGATCGTTTAGGTTCGGAACAATTAGAGGGGCAATCTTGTCATAGATAAGTTTTTCAAATAGTTTAGGGATAACAGATAGGATAGCAATGCCCCTATAGTTTTCCACAGCAAGTTTATCACCTGACTTAAAGATTGGTGTGAGGAAGGATTTCTTCCATACCGAAGGAAACTTACCGGCAGAAAGGGACTTGTTAAAAATGAGGTGAAGAGGGAGAAGAATGAGTTGGGCGTGGCTCTGCAAAAAACTTGCAGGTAGACAGTCCGGACCGTGACCTTTATTGACCTCCAGATCTATAAGACCTGTCATTATATCTTCGGGCGATAGAGATATATTGTCTATAAGGACCGCAGTTACGGAATGCTCTCTTGGGACAGTGAGTGCAGTCGAAGAAATGGAGCAGAAGATTTCACTGAACCTGTCCGCAAACATGTTTGAAATTTCTTGGGGGAGAGAGGAGTGTGTGATACCGTTTGTCATTGTTGTCGGGTAGCCTGATGTTTTTCGCTTTAGATTAACGAAATCAAAGAATTTTTTAGGATTACGTATGATATTTTAACCGACAGTCTTTGCATAGGTAGTATAGGCCTCCCGTGACCTATGATTAAATTCTGAGGCTATCCTGGCGTATTCAGATTTCTGCTCAGCACTAACATTGTTGTTATTTTTCACTACGCGGTACAATTTATTTCTCCTATTACGAAGGGACCGAGTGTTTTTGTCAAGCCATGGCTCCGTCAATTTATCCCTTTTTTTTATTTTCGGTACGAATCTGCCAATGGTGTTGAAGATAACATCGTAGAATCTAGTAACTAGCTCGTCAATATCATCACCATCAAGTAGATCCTCCCAGTTAATAAGGGATAATTCAGTGCTAATACTTGGCGTGTTCCATATTCCGACAGTCGTTTTCAGGTGTTGTTGCTGTATTCGTTGCCGTTTTTCCCTTACCTTGGTTTCTTATCTGATGTGTTTTTACGTTGTCAGGTAGTGAACCGACCGCCAAATTGTTTTACCAGTAACACCAGATCCGTGAATTTTACCCCGACTAGTACTAGAAAGTCAAAAGTACTCCAGAGCATCTCTAATCGACGATTATTCATACATTTAAAACTCGCAATAATTTAAGTTTAAGCACACCTCATTAAAGGAAGCGAATCGCCGACAATTCCACCTGTATTTTATATAATTTCCCCATTTCGCGTTTCGTGACTATAAAGTAAATTTGTTGAAAAAATTAAAACAGTATTAAAACAATTTTCCGAACAAATATCGCCGAAATTGCTTACTAAAAATGATAAATTCACGCAGATTAAAGGGCGCCGCTGGCAGCTTTTTAATTTATCTAAGAAAATTACTGGTGCGCTGCCTTCTTCCTCTTCTTATTAAATTTATAACAATACATTCAAACGTAAATTTAATTAAATCCCGCAGCATTTTTAACTTTTAGGGTTCACTTCCAGGAATTTCCAGGATTTTTATCATTCGCATGTTTATTTCGTTTCGTTCCTTCTTTTTCCTCGAAATTTCATTTGCAGCTTTTCGCTACGTTATGATACTGCCTGCCCCTGTCTAGTTGGGGGGTTGAAGGTGGGCGGTTGGGGGTGGAGGGGGAAGGAAGATGTCGTAAACTCGGGGCGAGTGCTTAATTATTTTGTCATTTCCTGGCGCCTATCCTTCGAGTGTAACGCCAGTGAGAAGATAATTTAATTCTTAAAAGCAATTTCAGATGACATTTTCCTTACCATAATAAGGGTTGGTTCCTACAGTTTCACCCCATTTATTCTGTATCTTGCCATAACGTATCTCTCTCCACCACCACCACCGAAAGCGAGCGGGAGAGAGAGCAAGAGTGGTATTCGGGTTGAGCTGGCAAAAGTGCCCCGCTGTAAGTGTAGAGATATCCAACCCCTGGTTAAAAATCCTTCCGTGACACTTTACTGATCTCCACTTAAGCGCAATCTTTAATTTATTCGAGCTCACTAAGTTAATGAAGTTATTTTAGGAATCGTTAAATTTTATGATTATCCGCCGAGGATCATTAGTTGACTGCGCGAATATATACGTCGACCTACTTGCCGAGCAGCAGATTGGAGCTTATTAATTAAACATCCTGGAATATTTTTCGTCCTTTTAAATATTCCCACTTTACATGGCTGCACAATATTAAAAGCTTGTTAACGTGCTTCCACTAAATGAGATAATTGGAATATGGAAATGTTTATGATGGTTGGTTTCGGCTGCTGCTGGTGCTGGAGGGGGGAGGAAGAAGGATTTTCACCTTATTTTGAATTTGCAGAATTTGTCATAAAATGGTATATTTGAGAGAGATTTTAAGTAGATATAATTTAGAAAGTCCTTAACCTTGCTGAGGTTTGAAAGTCAAGTTGTTTCAGGACATTTCGGTCAAGTAGCGAAATAGGTGCTTGAACAATTGTTAATTTGAATTTTGGTAAATTTGGGTAATTGAATATGAAATAGACGTTTTTTATTATACTTAATGATACTTTTGGTAATCCACTGCTATAAAATTGAAAAGGTTTTTGGTTTATATTTCTGAATTGATGCTCCTCGGAGGTTGAAGGCCTACTACATAATTTTCCGAAAGACAGTACTCCATTTGACATTGCGACATTGCTCTGAAAGCAGGCTCTGCAGCGGATGAATTGTCCTATCTCCTGCTAACATTAGATCTAAAGGCTCTCAATAATCAACCAACCTATTACAATGCCTCTTCCCCCTCCCAGTTAGATTAAATGTTGACTACAAACATTCTTAAGGTACTATTTCATAACCAGATTTCGCCTCCAAGCAACTTTGATCATGATTTTCTCTTTATGATGTATAGGATGAGATTGGCGGCTATTCCTAAAGTTATTTCCTTCGTTTATCGTGACTTTAAGAATATTGAGAAAGATCTCTTGAAGACTGAGTGTAGTTGTATGACTTGGGATAATGTATATCGAGAGGAGACTCTAGATGGAAAGGTGCAAAATTTAACATATAGTTTATTAAGTCTATTTGATCGTTATGTCCCTGTAAAGATGTGTCGTGTACGTCGGCGAAGGTGTCCTTGGATTACTGATAACATCTATCGGGCAATGGCTGAGAGAGATTACCTCATTAATCAGTATCGGAGAAACAAGGAATAATTGATATACAGCAGGTATAAAGCTGTGCGTAATAGGGTAACAGCTATGATTCGCTCGGCAAAAAGTACATATTTTGCCTCTAAATTGGACACCAATCAGCCTTCGAAAAAGTTATGGAGGAATATTCGCAGTTTGGGAATACATGGCAGTGATAATTACAAAACTGCTGTGGACCCATATGTACTAAACAATTTCTTTGTGAATAGAAGCGTTCAATATTCTGACATTTTGTGTCGCAATTCAAATGATCAGGCTGATGTGGGGTTTAGTTTTAGATGCACTGAGGCCTCTGAAGTACTTACAGCTATACACTCTATTAAGTCGAATGCCACAGGACTCGACTCTTTAACACCCGTATTCTTGAAATTGTTAGTACCTTTTATTGTGAGTCCTCTAGTTCATATTTTCAACTTTTGCTTGACTACCTCCCAATTCCCGACTAAGTGGAAAAAGGCATTGGTAGTTCCTGTGCCCAAGAAATCGTCCCCATCGGAGCCTGGTGATTTTCGTCCTATCAGTCTACTGTGTTTCTTTGCGAAAGTTTTTGAAAAAGTTATGCACAGCCAAATAATGCAATATGTCAAACAATACAATCTCTTATCCAAATGGCAGTCTGGTTTTCGACCGAATTATAGCTGCGAGACAGCCTTATTAAAAGTTACTTCGGACATCCACGAGGCGCTCGATAAGGATCACTTAGCTGTTTTAGTTTTGCTTGACTTTAGCAAAGCCTTTGACTCGGTAAATCACCAAAAGCTGCTTAGTAAGCTTAAAAGGGATTTTAACTTTTCATCTTCGGCTGTGAAACTGATAAGTAATTTTCTGGCGGCAGGTCCCAAGTTGTTAAAGTGGGAAATAACTACTCGTCCGCGGCGTCTCTTTATTTGGGTGTGCCTCAAGGCTCAATTCTTGGCCCACTTTTATTCAGCCTGTACATAAATGACCAACCAAGAGTAGTACGAAATTGTGCTATCCACTTATATGCTGATGATGTCCAATTGTATCTCACTCGTCCGATTGGACTAATTGAGGACTGTATTGTGCGAATAAACGAAGACCTGCAATGTGTTCATGAATGATCTCAGACCAATGGCCTGTTGCTTAATCCTAATCTAAATCAATCTGCTTAGCTATTTATAGAGACATCATAGACACAAGAGTATTACCACCGGTCGTATTAAATAATGCCGTTATTGACTATGTGCATTCTGCGAAAAGTTTTGGTATTCAACTGAACTCCAGTTTTAGTTGCTGTAGTCATGTTCGCTCGACTCTGGGTAAAATTTATAGTATCCTAAGGCAGCTGTGGATTAGCTCGGTTAGCGTACCTCCTGGGTTACGAATGAAGTTAGCTAAAGCAGTCGTGCTACCTCACTTTATGTATGGTAGCCTTATCTTTCCCAAGTTGGATTCTGTATGTGCGAGGAAAATAACGGTGGCATTTAATGATGTCATTAGGTATATCTACAACCTATCCAGAGGAAGTCACATTTCCAGATACGTCAATTCGCTTGTTGGTACATCCATTGAGACTTATTGTGCAAGGCTTGCTCTTGCCTTTCTTCATAAATTAATACTTGCTAAGAGCCCAGATTACCTACATGAAAAGTTAGTGTTTTTGAGATCTAACAGAGTTCTCCAGCTCCTTATACCAAGGTGTAATTCTCGCTTTGGTGAGCGTTCTTTCTTTGTCCAGGCTATTCGTAGGTGGAATTCTCTTCCGAGTCATGTGCGGGAGGGATCCAGCGGGGTGTTCTGCAGGTTGATAAAGAACGCAGAATTGTAGTCATGTTTATGGATGCTACACATGTCATTCTCTAAATTGTCATTCTCTAAATTGTTTTTGAAATTATTTGTAATTTTGGTTCTTAGCTTAAGATTGTTCATTATTGTAATTTTATTTCAGTTGGTATTATAATTAATATTACTTTATTATTATTATTATCGTTCTGTCACTCCTGAATTGTATTTTCTATTGTGTAGTGCTATATAAGAGGTTGTAATCTTCAGCGCTTTTTATAATAAATTATTTGAATTTGAATTTGCGCCCGGTGCAAATGCACCAATTGCACCTATGAAAGCGCCGCCCCTGATGTTATCTAAAGGAGCTGAGTCTGGAACAACGGGGAATTGGTATAAAAACTTGACTAAAGTAGAATTTGCATTCAACAACACCTTTAACCGCAGTACGGGTTGCGCTATTACCTTGGTTTTATTTGTAGTAAGCCAGAAGGGTGAGTTTTGTGATGAAATGATATGTAGGTATTTACAGAAAACGGCCCCGAAAAGGGATATCCGGGATCTGAAAAATTGCGAGATGGAGCATCCAGTACCGTAGAAAAGAACCAAGGCTTCAATAAGGATTATTTTGATAAAAGCCGCGGAAATTTATTAAAGCAGATTTTGTATCACTGAGTGGTAAAAATGTTTTAGAAATTGTAACGAACCACGTTCGTTACTAAGAACCCTCTCTTAGAAAAATACTAAAGTAACCCGTTTCAACTCTAGAAGGCATTTCCTAACAAAGCTTTAGGAAAAATAAATATTTACTCAGTAGGCTGGGTGATTCTCCTTTGAAAGCTCACTTCAAAGCATTAAAGCTTCCTACGCCGACAAGCTTTCCGGCTATAAAATAAACGGCTTCACCAGGCTAAAATTCAGTCTTTAACCAGGCTCGTTCCGGAGAGGTCACCTTCTCCGGTCCTAGACCGTGTCGTGGTGTACGATCCGGCACGGTCATACTTTGCCCCTCAGGAATGTTGCCGAGGCCTTGTCGTGGTGTACGATCCGACTATGTGCCGAAGTAGCTATTCCTATACCGTCATTTCCAGAGGAATGTTGCCGAGGCCTTGTCGTGGTGTACGATCCGACTACGTGCCGAAGTAGCGATTCCTATACCATGTCGTGGTGTACGATCCGACACGGTTAGACTACAGACATAACACCAACCGACCGCTTACCGACCACCGAATGTTTCCTGGACCAGTGTCCGACGATCCGACGCTGTTTCCTCCCGCATTGCCTATACCAGAGTCGCGGTATGACCAGATACAAACCGACCGCATACCGACCACATACCGACCTCCGCATTATACACATACCCTCCTGGGATACACGAGCAATACCACTGACCCCAGCTTACGCACATGTAAAACTATCGTAGTGAGTAGATAGCTGCTTAGCAATTTACTAGTACTTTAACCCGTAGTTAGCTATGTAGATATACTTACTCACCATTATGTAAACATGTATCTAGAGATTGTAAGCATTTACTTAGATTTAAGAGACCTAAATTGTTAGTACATAAGGAATATTTTGAATAAATAAAGAAATTTTATTTTGTAAGAAGGTGTTTGTTCTCACACGACCCTGGACAACTCGAGAGCTCCCGGCAACCCTCCCTTAAAAAAGGAGGTTAGAGAACACAACCCGACGAAACACCATTACAAAATTACAGAAAGTACGTGACCCAACATTTCAAACTATTTCAATTGTTGTCAAAAACCAGGTAGAAGGCACATTTCAACGATTCCTTTTCAGCTAACTAACTAAATTCTATTAGAGTAGATCAAGCATCCATTACTAGCCATTATCTGCCTTCAGGGCCGCCCCAACTATGCCATGTCGTCATACAGATAACGGTGAAATTCAGTAGAATCTCTCCAGTGATTACAAACGAAAAAAAGGAAATAAATAAAACCGAATCCCTATAAGATTTGTAAAAGAAATCTAAAAAAAGGATCCATAAAATATTACTTACTATATCCTTTGGGGTACATTTTCTGTAGAAACGCATGACTTCTCATGTATCCACATGAAGAACTCATGTCCTCGTTGATATGTGCTATCCTCAACAGAAGTGGTTTGAAGAAGGAGCAGGTATCAAATCAAGACAAATCGAAATCCTTCATAGAATCGAACGTTTATAAAAAAATATATATACTACATACATATAAAGTATATATATATGACGAAATCGATGCACGACACATGCAGAAATAATAGAGGTAGTTCACCAGAAAATTTTTTCGTCTCCTTCTAATATCCTTGATGGGTTTCAGTCATTTGTAATTTTATGGTAAGAGTGTTCTGCCGTATATAGCATATACATATATATTTGGGGAGGTGGTGATGTAAGAAAGGATGTCTTTTGATGTCTTACGTAGTGTAGGCATGGTTAAGAGAGGACATACTCTCCTCCTTCCCTTTATCCTTCTTATTCAGCATTCGTCTTTGTATATTGCGTCCCTTGAAATATTGATGATGATGCTTCCTTTTTCCTTGCTCATATTCTTAAGGCATAAGGGTTTTCCCAAGGTAATTTTATCTGTAAAGTAAAGTAAAGGAAGAAAAACATGAAAATTATTGATGTATCCCCATCTTGATGTTTAAGTAAAAAAAATTATTTTTTACCTTTTTTAAAGATATTTAAAAAAAATTTTTGTAATTTTTTATTTTTTTGGGGGGTATTTATGTATATTGGGATTAAATTGGGTTGTTAGTTTAATGTATTTCTTCTTTTTACTCTTTTTTTTTATTAACCAGTTTATGACTTATTTTTGGACAAAATTTGATAAGGGTTGCGTTGAGTTTTAATTAGACTAAATTATGTCAGGTATTTCTTGGGGTAGCTGTATATGAATTTTTTAGGTTTTATAAGAAGAAATGTTTAGAAGTTTTTTGAGGATATTGCCAAAGCACTGAGGTCATTGTTTTGTCTGTGTGTGAAATTAATCCTTTCTTAAATATGAAAATGTGAATCAAGGTCCTTAAAATATATGATAAATTCTTCGCGAGTTCTTCTCTCGTTAAAAAATTGAATATTATTGATGTACTAGCAAACACCCGCGTGCGTTGCATAGGGAATCCAATCCCGCAAACGCTGAGAATATTGCTAAGTATTAATAGAAATAGAGTTAGACCTTCCGAGTCGACTGATTTGCAACTGTTTCGTGATCTTGCCCGTGTACGGAAGTGGGGATCCATACCCATGTGACGGAAACAAAGCCCATACTGATCACGTGTGACTACTCTTGCCGATCGGGAGTTATTTCAGTTGCGTGGTTGCACCTAATCTGAACAACTTGATATATTTCCAAAAACCTCGGTGACTAAAAACTAACACCGATTGACCCAAAATCGGTTGTGCTCGTGTGCGGCCAAAGATTTCATTATAATTGCAAACTGGCTGTGCTCCTGATTATTGTCAAACCAGTTTGACATTGGCATTGCAAATCAGTCGACTCGTGTGCGGAGAGTCTTACACTCCGCAAAATTTAAATTCGTTAGTTTAAGATATCTGCCTACTAAGAAATATAGCAATAACACAAAATCGTCTAAGTATAATTACGTGCGTGTATCCGAAAGTGATCAAATATTGAGCTTCCATGCGGAGTTTACCCTGGGTTAGCACAGAGTAAGCGCCCATGGAAATAAGAATTGAATAAAACTTCGTTAAATCCAAGAAAACTCTACGAAACACGTCGGATTAAGCTGGGTTTTGCATATATGTTTGTTTAAGTGCAAGTGTAATTGTAAACTTACCCTACGCCTACAACAGGGGATTCTCTACGCGAAATATTGAATTTCCATGAACCGAGGTTGAGTTTTCGTTGAGTTAACCCTTTTCCCTCAAATTAACTCGATGCTGTTTCCACTGGTTAACGAAACTTTACTCAACCTCCGTTTCCATGGTGTCAACTTTGAGAAAACCCAGAATAAAATCTACATGAAAACATAGTAGTCAGCGTAAGGGGACTACCCCGCGGCTAATTGTGTTGTATTTGAAACGAACAACTGAGTCAGTCCTGCGGATCCGCGGGATTGTTGTCCTCGATTCCGCAGGATTGAGGGATTGAGATATAGATGCGGGATTGGATTCCCTAGTTGCCATGCCTTTCAATAAAAAAACATTATGTGTGCTTAGTCCGCGGTAGGAAGAAGGTATAGTGAAAGAAGGACAAATCTGCAAAAATTTATTTTGGATACTTAAAAAAATTTAGAGTATGTTGCAACTTTTTTAAGATTTTATTATCAAAAATTGTTTACTACGTGCGCAACAGACACCTAGTCAATCATATTCAGAATGATAAGCATAGGTTTTGAAATCGCGGGGGATTAGACGACCTGTGCATAACTACCCTCCAAATCCTCTCCGTCAAAAACTAATCAATTTTACAAATTTGGCACACGCCGTGCAGCCCATAAATGCTCAATTTTGTCCCCGAAAAGCAGTTTTTTCCCTTGTTCTGGCTGGATCAATTACTTTCAAAATTATTTTTTTACTTTTTAGCTTATTTTAAAATATAAGCGCATTTTTCAGTTTTTTTTTTAAAATCATTACCCCGTTTATGACTAGGTTCAGGTTCAATCCGGGTTCAACCCAGTCATAAACGGATGTCGAGTTGAAACTGGGTCCACTCAACCCAACTCAGCTCTCCTATCTGGATCGAGTTGATATTTCATCTCATTTACGAAGGTTGAGTTGAAATTGGGTTGAAGTAACATTTGTCTTGTTTATTTACTATCCGCGAAGTCTGCATTCGGCGTTAGTTTTGTGTTCGATGTTTTTTCTGGTACAGGAAAAATAAATTATTTCGTTTTGAATTTTTACGTATCCATAAATGAAAATTTTATACAAAAATTTGAGGTTATGTTTTGATATCAATTCAACTCTATTTCAACCCAAAGTGAACTCAACTCAACATCATATACGGTGGTTGAAATTTCAACTCAATCTCTACTCAACTTTTCGACCTAGTCATAAACGGGGTACATATATTTATTTTCTATTTTTAGTCTTTTAATTATGTGCCTTCCGCCATTTTGTGGTGACCGCTATACTTTCTTACTTACAGTCATACACTTTCATTTGATATCCCCACCGAGAGCTAAGTAAAGTAAACTATAAACCACCATTTTGAATTTGGAATGAAGAAGCGACACAGAAGCGTATTCTACTTGTCACACCCTTTCATTTGATACCCATACCCATTGCCACCATTTTCCTTTTCCGCCATTTTGATTTTAGAGCGACGCCACACAGCTAATAGTGATCTATTTGTTACACCCTTTCATTTGATACTCATACCGAGTGGCTTCTAAAGAGAAAAGTAATCCACCATTTTATGTTGGCCGCCATTTTGTATTTGGAAGGTCGCGACACAGCGAATTGTAATATATGTATCATACCCTTTCATTTGATACCCATGGCGGGTATCGGGCAACGCAATTGCGAAAATCGGTCGCCATCTTGGAGCCGCCATTTTGATTTTTTTTTACAATGGCGAACTATACATATGGAAAAATTTTGGGGTTGATCGATTGCATGCAAGTGCGCGTTTCACTTTTTTTTTTTGTGTCAAATATTTCCTCTGTCAGTCCCTGTTTTCTATTTTTCTTGGGCGCCATCTACCCGATCACATTCGTACCATGCGGTTTACCTAGATTTTGTCAAAATACACATTCTGTGAAAGTTTCAGCTCAATCTATATAGAAGATTAACCACTACCAGTCTGATATTTTCTATCAAGTACAATTTCAACTCATCCATAACTCCATCTTTTATTTATAAGGGTTGATAATAATAGAAAGATAATCCAAGGTCGATTTATAAGCACCTCTGCTCACCTCGAATTCTTCTTTCTCGGAAACTGATGTGGTGCCACCCTCTGTTTGCAAGCATACCACACCGATTTTGTGTCTCAACTAAGGTATCATCAATAAATCCTCTAGACTTGATAATATGCGTCTTTCCTGGAACTCTGCCTTACCTTACTTATTTCTCCGTAGTATATTTTGAATTAGCCCATTGCCAAAAAAGTGATTCAAATAACCTTTCAAATTGAATTCATTGGCATTTAAGCACGTGCCAGACTTTATCTTTATCCTTAGTTGAAAACAGAACAGAAGGTCACATGTCTATGGTAGGTTATTTTAAGTTTTTTTGATGGAACCGAGCTCATTACTTCAAAAAAGCACTTGCTGTCATACTTTTTTGATAGGAGAGTGAAGATTTCCTGGCAAAAAGGCACATGTCCTAGGAATATTTTTAATTTTTCGTCAATGTGGATTTTAAAAAGGACAAGGCTTACTCCTTCCTCACTTTCGAATCGCATTTCAGAATAACCCCCCTGAAATGATATTCAGTCTGAAGTATTCGTAGAGGCCATGAACATTTTTGCACTTTAAATTAAACAATATGGAGTGCTAAACTGTCGTCTTCGAGTGTGAGTCATAAACTATGAGGTCACCTGCAGTCCACGGCCTGCCAGTTGGTTGCCATAAGTCCTCACCCTAAGTCGATGTGAGTAATGTGGGCGGTATCTGTCGAACTGGCTTAAAAAGCCACGGCCTGTCGGCGGCCTGTATATGGATGGAGAACTTAAGGGGTCCATATAAAACGCCGGCTGCACTGAATAATTGCTTAGTCGGAAAACTGGCCGGTGGAGTGCTCAGATATTTGCGACCCAGATCTGTCAATTTGTCGTATTTTGTTTTTTCACGAGAACTAACAGGACCTACACACATTGCTTGATGCGAATGCGAATGTCGATGCCAATGTTTAAAATGATGCATGCACCATGACACCCCTGGTACAAATATTTCATTTCATTTGAGCCTGCCCTTGCCTTTGACGGACTGACAGATTTTTATGAAATGAGTATATTTGGTAGGTCTGAGAATAGGTCGTAGGCTATTTTTTATACCACAGTTGAAAAACTTAAAAAATTAGTAATTTTGGAAATTTTCACTTCAGTTTAGTTTCAATAGCTTCATGGTCTACCTATTGTATGACAGCTTCGTAAATATAAAATTGTCACTCATCATTCCATTTAATGACAATTTCAAATTTACGCAGCTGTCAAACAATAGGTAGGCCATGACGCTATTGAAACTAAACTGAAATACAATAAGCAATGTAGTATACTCAATATACCGTTAGATCCTTGGAGGCCGTCTCAAAACCCATGTACCCGTTCTTTGAAGCACTTCATCTGTGTAAAATTCATATCTACTAAATACTAAATACCAAGTCAATGAATGGTTCTTATTGGCTACTATTGGCTTATGGGTGCAGCGAGGCGTACCGGGTCCCAGCTATCTTCTTTATAAATATTTCTTCTGTCCGTGTCTAAGTATAATTGAACTTCTTCAAAACGGCTAAAATCATTTTTATGAAATTGTGTATGTGTGTGTGATTAAGCTGATTCGAGAATGGTTTATATTTACAATTTGTATGATACCTTAACGGTTGGAATGATTTTTACAAGCTTTTTATGAGCTTTGTTCTTTGTGAGGGAGGGATCTTGCGATCGATTTTTCGACTACTTCCCGATATTTGGTGATGCCTAAAATTGGCACAAACCTTTGGTTGGCAATACAATAAAGTATATTCAATTTTATGGTACATCCAATATGGCGGCCATCATAAAATGGCGGAATACTTTTTTTCTTTACAATCATCCGACATGGGTATCAAATCAAAGAGTATGACGAGTGAAATACAGTAAGCTATGGGGCGTCGAATTAAATCCAATATGGCGGCCCCCAAAAACCGGTGCATTAACTTTTTCTGCGCAACCTCTCGATATGGGTGGCATTATCTTCAGTTGAAAGTCGGTTCGATAATTATCATGCTGCGAAACGTCAATCAACCAAGACTTTACAATGGCAGCAGATTGTCTGTGAAAAGGCTTATGTATAATGTTACCGCAGCTACCATTATCGAGGGAAAGTACCACGGCGGATATATTTTGATTCCGAGAATTTCAATGATTACGAATGATTCGCGTTTTCAATTACCAATTCGACACGCCTTCGCCATGACAATTAACAAGGCAAAAAGCAAGTCATTGGAAATTTGAGGAATCACATTAGAGCAGTGGTTCTCAAACTTTATTTCATAGGGAACCTTTCTAAAATGTATAAAATTTGGCGGAACCCAACGATGAAAAAATAAAATAATATATGATTTATCCTTAAATATATTTTAAAACGTTTTTATTAGCTCGCTTTCTTGTCTGTCTGTTTGTACGGGGTACATATCTTGCAATCGATTTTTTGAAAACAATATGGTATATTTATTATACCGTTAGATCCATGGCGGCCGTCTCAAGAGGACAGATTATTGTTTTCTTCACGGAACAAATTTTGCAATCAATTTTTCAAATACTTCCGGATATCCTTATCATGCTGAAATTTTGCATACAGCTTTAGCTCCGATGACAATGCAATATGGTATACTCAATATACCTTTAGATCCATGGCGGCAGACTCAGGAGGGCGGATTGAAAGATTCTTCACAACCCCTTCGACATGGGTATCAAATGAAAGGTAATGATAAGTAGAACATCATAAGCAATATAGTATACTCAATATATCGTTTGGCCCATGGCGGCCATCTCAAGAGGGCGGATTACCATTTTCGTCACAACCCCTTCGGCATGGGAATATGGAATGACGCCCAAAATGTTACGCGGCGTGACGTAGACCAAATTTCAAGGAAGAAGGGCCACTCGCACTTTCTGATTAGCAAGAACGCGTTGAGCAGCCGGCGCAGCGCCAGTGAGTCTGCGAATGTATTTGCGCTTCGGCACTGATGACACGGAACCCTAAAATTTTTTCGTGGAACCGTAAGGTTCCGCGGAACCCACTTTGGGAATCACTACATTAGAATATCCGCACACGGCTAACTTTATGTCGCCTACACTCGCATTGGCAACCTATCAGTTTTATTCGTATATCTACGCAGAAAACGGCAAAACATTGTTCAATTCCCGAAAAGTTTCAGAGGTGATTTACGGGTAGTTGCCGTATAATTTTTTTTTTGAAAAAAAAAAAAAAAATCAAATTTCTCGTGAAGAGCTTGTTTCCCTGAACTTGGATAGAAGAAACTTCGGCTGTATGCTTTTAGTAGTCTATGGCTCAAATAAAAGGCCTCGAAGCCAAAAACAGAACAAATTCAATAATCGGATGTTCAACGCTTTTATTTTTGAGCTGTGGTACACGGAATTTACCTCCAAATTCGCTCCCCTTAGTAGCGCGAATTTATCTGCTAAGGAAAAGATGAAAACTAAGCCCCAGAGCTAAGACCTGTTCCAGGCTACACTATGTAAATTTAAGCTCATCCGCGAATAAAGAATCCGGAAATACTTTCAATGAACTGATTCTTACCAAACAAAATTTTTAGTCATAGTTTTTTGGAACTTCAATATCCTTAAAGGACCCTTAAACCTATTTTAGCATCAGGGCCACCGGTAATGTAGGGGACCTGTTACTTGCAGGGGATTTTAGCTCAACTTTGCCTGTTAAACCCGGATCAACGCCTGTAAATGAGAGCATGAAAGTATTATATCTATGAACCCGCTCCCATCGAATAAGCGTGTCCATTTGCAACAATATGCCTCTGCTCAAACATTTTCAAAGCAGCTTTTGGACGTTGGAAATGGCGAAATTCCAATGGATAGCAGAACATTTTATTATTTTATTATTCGGAATCAAAAAACCGAAAAAAAATATTTATAATGATTAAAATCTTTAACACCTCAACTGCAAAATAAATGGAAGCGATAGTGTGTACCAAAAGAATTGGAAATTTAAACGCAGGCGGGAAAATGTCAGTTCTACACACATTACAATTTCCTGTATGGATAAAATTTTCCCTTCTAAATTCGTTTACGGGCAACAACACTCTCCCATTGCATCTGACCACGACAAGAGTGGCAGTGAGACCGTGGAATTGTGATTGGGGTTTTAAACCGTCCCCTTCAAGTCATATAGACGTATCTCAGTTTTGGCAACTTTTCAGGAGAGCCAAATAACGTCAGTTTGCGTGAACTTATAAGTTAAATTAATGAGATACGCCGGGAAAAAATGTTACATAACTCCTAAACCGTTACGAATACATAGAGATACGCAACTTAGAGAGGACGTAGGGCGAGGTAGGACGAGTTCATCGCTGACGTATCTCAAAAACCAATTTTGAGATACGTCTTTATGACTTGAAGGGGACGAAACGAACGGAGTGACACTTTTCTTTTTAAATGAATTTTTGTGGTTGGATTTGAGATTCTCACTGCCCATGGAAAAGGTGATTTTGAGATTCCCAATTGTTTTGGCACACGCCATACCATTTGGCTTATGGATGCAGCCAGGGCCGGCGCTTGGTTTTTTGCGCCCGGTGCACTGTTCCATATTGCGCCCCATAAGCTGTTCATTTTCGAACGCACTGAAGGACAATGGAAAAAATCACAAACACTCGCTGAATGGGAGAAATAGTTTTTACAGTTTGCGCAAAATTTAAGATTGTACCATAATAATGCGTATAACATAAAAAAAAAGATTATGTAGATAGTAAGTTTCATATGGGTCAAAATCCAACCACAAAAATCTGCTGTAAACGGCTTTTGCGGAGAAGAGAGAACGCGAGGACGATGGGCGGGCAGATTTTTTGAATCTCTAAATTCCTTTACGGTATTTTTGAATCAACTTTTTGACAGTTGTGTTGTTTTTGTTTTTTTTTGGAAAAGAAAAGAAAAGAAAAGAAATGGCAGAAGCGAGAATTAATTTTAAAAGCAACAACAACAAGCTAAAGCATTCTAACGTATAGTTGTTGGAAAACTTGGCTCGGCTCGAAATTCAAAATGGTATTTACGATTGCAGCAACATTTTTGTTGGTTGGCTCGTATGAAACTGGCCATATTAAATTGTTAGGCAGCAATACCCCGGCTTCATCGGCCGAAATGCGCAAGTCCGGGCATATTGGTGGTGTACTGAATTTCAATTTTTCCAAAGGAAACATTTTCACATATTGAATTCAGGAGAAAGAAAGCCTGAGTTCGCCCGACAGAACATGAAATTGAGATCGATCAAAAGATACTAATCAACTGAACATGCCAGCCGCTGAATACACTTATGCGTATTGAATTGAACTTTATTGAACTGAGGACGGTGAAGCCGGGGTATAAGGGAACAAACAAAAAAGAGCTATTAAAGAGGATTTCTCGCAATATGGAATTTTCTCCTCATTTCGTTCATTTAGCTCTTTTAACAATGCTTGAAACAGAATTTAAAAGTGCAGCAATAGCGCCCTCAAGTTTATATCAATCACAGTAAATAGCAATACACAATACAGAGCCATCGAAACAATTTTTCCTTTGGCTTTTTACAGAATTTGCAAAAAGTGCTCACTGGAGATTTTTTCCAAATTTCTCGAATCTCCAAGCTAAAATCTCTGGAAACTTCCTACACGAGGACAGGTGAAATTTCCCCGTTTATCTTGTATGAGAGAGTACAGGGACAGAAATTGGGTAAATTTGTGTAATTTCTTGCACCTGTGAAAATTCTTTACGTTTTTTCAAAGTTTTTTTTTTTTTTTTTTTAAATCTGAATTTCTGAAATTGCGCCCCCGACAAATTGCGCCCGGTGCAAGTGCACCATTCGCACCTATGAAAGCGCCGCCCTGGGTGCAGCGAGACGCACCGGGCTGCAGCTAGTAAATATATACGTGGCAGAAAAAATGGAAATCAGATTTACATTCAGCGCGTTAAAACCTTCATATCCATGATAATTTTATTTAAAGGAGGATTACGTTGCATACAAGAATAAAGAATGTACGTAATATACATTAAATAGCCAACAAATATTTTGTTCTTGGTGAGAAAACTTTACGACTAAATAACCTAATATATTTCCAATTTTGTTATCCACCGGGCGGAAAAAACAATATCCTATGCGTTTTCAACTGTTACGGCTTATCATGATCGTCTAGCGATTATTTAAATTAAAACCTTATCAATCTGTTAGAAGAAAGGCTCGCATACCCGTTCATTTACTACCACTAATAATCATGCTGAAATGGAACTATGATTACAATAAATTAAAGCTATTGGATATATCAAAAGGATATGTTTCTTTAATTTACTGTAGCATTGTCCATACATTTCCAATCGATTTAGGCTTTCAGTATATCAAAAGAGAATTAGTTTTCACATTTTCACAAAGCGCCCGGCTTTTATACCATAGTATTACATGCACCGCAGTTCCGGGGTACTTAGGATTACTATGAATATGATTAATAAGTTAAAAGAACCTGAATCTGGTTAATGGTATCACAAAAAATTTTAAAAACTGGCCCTTTACTATCCCCTAGTAGCACATAGATTTTATTTTACAAATTTTTTGCCAGGTAGTTGGAGATGTTACTTTGTTCGATTTCTTGCTTGCTTTTGCCAGGACGAACAGTAGCAGAGTGAGAAAGATAAAAATACATTGTAATTTCGAAGGATTTAGCTGAAACAAATTTAATGTCGACCAGTAGGAAAGATGACACTATTAAACAGCAAGCTTCTTCATAACTTATGTATTTCATCTTGGTGCAGGGAAATAAAGCTGCACATCGTCTGCATACATATGAATCTTAAAATATCGTTAGTAAAAACACTGGATAAAAGTGGCCCAAGAATGGAGCCTTGGTGAACTCCAGCGTGGAGTAGGGCACTTGAGAAACTTTCGCCACCTAGTTTAACTTTTTGAGAGCGATTAGAAGAAAACTTTGCAAAAGTTTAAGAGCAGAAAGAGCAAAATGTGCTTGTGAGGCCAGTTTTCGTAGAAGCAGGACGTGATTGAAGGCAGTGACGCTCACAATACGCAATTATTTAAGTATACATAGGTTTTTTAAGGACCTTTGCCAGAAATGGAAGAAAAATGGACGCCGAAAATCGAAGAGACAGGTAGGAGAAGGGCACTTGGCAATGAGTATGATTAAAACGTGCTGTCAAGTCGAGGGAAACTTTGGTACCGTGAGAATTAAGAATGTGAGTTAAAATATGCAATAGACGAAGTATGATCATTATTAACAGACAAGGCGAAATGTAATGTAATTGGTTGGGAGGCAAGTTTTCGTCAAACAAGGCAGCGCGATATTAATTTTTCATATATTCCATTTTCGGTAAGATACGATTCGCCGTTGAAAATTCTTAAACTTTCTGTCCCAGACATCACAAATGACAAAATTTACAACTTCAATGTTAAGGCAAAATTCTTTTGAATGTTTGCCCAATTCATCACAAGGTGCCTTCAAGGTTTCATCAAAAATCCGCTGGCAATATAGAATTACAAATGAAGAACTATTGCTACGTGCCGGCCAAGAAAAGATAGATGACGAAATCATTCAAAACCAAATGGAATTGGAATGGCCACACCTTGCGAGGTGCAAACGAGAATTTAGCCGATCAGGCGCTTGACTGGAATCCGGAAGGTACCCTCGAGCTGGAAGACTTAGAACAAGGTGGAGGAAAACCCTAACAGACGAAGCTACAACAAGGAGGACAACTGTTTCCGCAATATGTTACATGTAGGATTAAAGGAGCAGAAGAAAAATAATTCTGCATTCATTACACACTAGCTCGATGTTGACCAAAAGAAGCGTGCTTGCTTGTAAATATGCTTGCTTTTTATGCTTTTGGCACTCAATTTTGTTGCGGAAACGGTCTTTATTTTAAATTGTTACAGAGAAAAGCAATTGCTTGGATTTTTATCCATCAACCCGGCCACTCTGTGCACCCCGAGAGCTAATACTCTATGGACAGGCTGTGAAGTTTAATCATTGCTCATAGCTGGCTCTTTTTTTTTCTTTTTCACATGTTGGAAACTTCTAGTACAAAATATTTTGTTAAATCTTGTTGAATCTCGCGGGCCGCACAATTTCCCGTGAAGGGCCTCGGGTTGCCCATCCCTGATCTTGAGTAATATTTGTTGAGTAAAATTTTATGAAAATCTCGAAGCTAAATTCTTGGGAAACTTCCTGCACGAAAAGGGCTATTCTACCCTTGGATGAGAGAGAAATTTCTGAAATTGCGCCCCCCGACAAATTGCGCCCGGTGCAAGTGCACCATTCGCACCTATGAAAGCGCCCCGCTGCCTATGCGTTTTCCACTGTTACGGCTTATCAGATTGTCTAGTGATTATTTAAATTAAAACCTTTTCAATCAGTTAGAAGAATGGCTCTATCATTTACTACCACTAATAATGCTGTTGAAATATTGCCATACATTTCCTACCGATTTAGGCTTTTAGTATATTAAAAGAGAATTAATTTTCACATTTTCACAAAGGGCCTGGCTTTTCATGCACTGCAGTTCCGAGGTACTTCGAATTACTATGATTATGATTAATAAGTTAAAAGAACTGGGTAATGGTATCACAAAAAGATTTAAAAACTGGCCCTTTACTATCCCCTAGTAGCGCATATGGAGTTTATTTCACAATTTTTTTGCCACGTAGTTGAAGCTGTTACTTTGCTCTACCAGGCTTACATTTGTCGATGATATTGATTTCAAAGAGGATTAAACTTTTCCTGTTCTACGTTAAAATTAAATACTCACTCGCAATATTCTATTTCCACTTTGAAACTAATTTTATTAAATAAAATAAAATTTTCAAAAACACCGCCATTTTTAATATAGCACTGTACGAAGTTAGCTGTAGGTACTAGAAAATCCGAATTGTCTGCTTCGCGGTAAAATCACGAACTAAGCTAGTTGCTGCCGATGCAAGGCCTTAAATAGTTGTGGATTAAAAACATCATTAAGATGAGACCAGGAAGTAAGAAGCGATTTTCAAACGGCCGCTCTTAATCATCATATCCTTGTATCCTTCTATTAAAACTCATAGCATTAACAAAACTAACATAGCAACACGAACGCTTGCCTGAGCACAGTACACAGGCTAGCGTCTATCTGTTTGCTTATATGTTTTTCCTTTTTTCTAAAGCGCTACAAAATACTGGACCAACTAAAGCACGTCGTTTAAATTCATAAGTTTCCGCCTTTTTAACCTCCTGTGTTTGGGCGAAAGAAAGAAAGGTGACTTGTGTTCGAGAAGAAATTGAATACAGTATGTCTACGTTGTGTGTGGTGATATTTGAAATGGAGAATGAACCAATGTTTGTTTTTCGTGGTTAATAATTTATAAACAACAAAAAAAATTCATACATCCTTTTTTTCCTTGGCTTGTTGTTCAGGATTCCCACACAAACGCTTAAATTAAGACCAGCAATTAAAGCGAGTATAGCTTCAGGTATTCGTATGCATTCAGGAAAATATCAGACAAGGATTTTGTAAACAGAATATAAATTGCTATTAAAGCAGGATGACAACAAAACAAAAACAAAAAAAAAAGTAGAACATTCACACAACTAAACAAAAATCCTCCACCAACACTGAATAAAGGATTCTTCATCTCTCTCTCAAAAGCGTGTACAAAAAGCGTCTATCTTGTGCAAGATTGTTGGAAGATTTATTTTTTGTGTGTGTATGTATATGTGTATTATTATTTTTTTCTTCCTCCCATACGGAAGTCCGCCTTCATAATGCAGTGCTTCATCCTTGAAGTGAAAATGTTACTATATATCATCAGAGCAGACTTTTTGCATCAAAGGTGGAAAAATAAAAACGGAAGTTAAGAGATTCCAGAAGAAAAATGAATCTTGGTTAAAAAAAAAAAAAACAGAAGAGGAACAAACAAATCTTCTAAAAAACCTCATGAATACTTGGGGAAGTTGCTGAGGGCTTTGTTCAACGTTTTCCAGCTTTGCTTTTTATGGTAGTGTGCTTTGTTGGCAGGTCGGGGGGTTTTACCTTACTAAGTACAGCAAATGAATCCGAAATAAGTAGTTTGGAAAGAAATTGCGAGATTTTATAACTAAGCAACCAAGTATCGTCCTTATTGGGCATGGGTCTATTGTTATTATTAAGCTCCTGTGTAAGTGTCGACATTGGGTGTAAGCTGTCTATTTTTCTCACTCTACTTAGTCACGCACTTGGTGCTAATGACTTCGAGTCTAAGGTGTGATCCTTAATAATGCGCCATCTAGACCTTCGGTATTTCAACATTGAAAAACTCTGGCAGTTTTCAGCCAATTTTGGAAATTGTACGCGATTCTGAAACGTCATTCAGTATCATTTTAGCTATGAGTCAATACACACCGATAGAATGCGCTGAAATTGTATCGCTTTATATTGAAAACAACCGTTCAATTATGAAAACTGAATCGTCCTTAATTACTCCTAGAAATTGTTCCGATATATGCAATCTATCGTGTCGCAGCTCCATAATTGTACAGACTCAAGTAACAGCTTAAGTAAGTAAGTTTTTTTCCTTTTCGCACATCCCGATCTCGGCAACGTCGACATCAGAGCCAGTGTCCAAGGGCGGCGCTTTTATAGGGGCAAATGGTGCACTTGCACCGGGCGCAATTTCAGAAATTAAGATTTTAAAAAAGATTTAAAACAAAAACTAGTTGGGATGTGGGTTCGACCCTTTCGGTCCACACGATCAACTTCCCAGTATGATAGATGTTGAATATTATGATTGGATATTTTAATAATAAATGAACAATAGGCAATATAGAATACAGGAATACCTCGCATAGTACTGCTTCGATCAGTACGGTTTCTCTATAGTACGGATTTGAAATTTTCAAAAAAAAAAAATTGTTCTTGGAAAAAATTGTTCTAAAAAAAATAATAAAATTAAATTTTCAAAATAATTTTTTTTTTAAATAAAATTTTTGATATTTTCACTTTATTATGAAAACATACAATTTTCGGTATTTTCCCTTTATAATGAAAACGTTAAATTTTCGGTACATACATATATGTATTTTTCCTTTATTATGAAAACATACGGCACGCGCTCGCCAATGTATAGGCGGCGACAAATCCAAGTTGGCGCTGTGTTGGCGAGTGTGGCGCATGAAGCGGTGAGATTACCTGGCATACGACAAGGGCCCGACGTTGGCATACGACAAGGGCCCGACGTTGGCATACGACAAGGGCCCGACGTTGGCATACGACAAGGGCCCGACGTTGGCATACGACAAGGGTCCAAGGCCCAACGTTGTTATGATGTTGGCATTTATTATCAGGGTAACGCTGGTATACAATACAGGATCAATGTTGGCATGCAATAAAGAACCAACGTTGGCATACGATAAGGGTTCAACGTTGGCATACGATAAGGGTTCGACGTTGGCATACGATAACGGTTTAACGTTGGCATACGATAACGGTTCAACGTTCCCAAAAGATGTTGGCGTTGCGTCACATCCCACAGTTGGCGCGACGTTGTCGCCCAACGTTGTTATGATGTTGGCATTTATTCGCCCATGTTCTGCATTTCGATCGAAATGTATTTGAAATCCACATTCAATTTCACTCGATTTAAAACTTGGGGTTCTATATTTCGATCGTTTTCAATTTTTTCGAATTCACTTTCGAAATGTCAAACACAGCTGCTTTTAACTGAAAAAGTGGAAGTATAGTAAAGTGTGCTTTAAATATATATTTTTGTGCTTAAAATGGATGCAATAATTTTTGGAATTAATGAAAAACGAGAGGCAAATAGAATAGAAAAAATTAAAGAAGAGATTTGCGAGAAAAAGCAAATATTTTGGATATCCCAGAACATTTGTAAGTGCATTATTTTTTCAACTGTTGAACTTTTGTTGACATTTTTGTGCAGTTTTAAACAAAGTTTTAGATTAAATAAGGTAGCCTTTCTCTATATATTGAGAGGAATCGAATCATCTGTAAGTCTGTCTTCGATTCCTTTAACACAGAAACTAGCAGCAACTCATACATACGATAAGCATACGATAAGGGTTCGACGTTGGCATACGATAACGGTTCAACGTTGCCAAAAGATGTTGGCGTTGCGTCACATCCCACAGTTGGCGCGACGTTGTCATACGACAAGGGCCCGACGTTGGCATACGACAAGGGCCCGACGTTGGCATACGACATGGGCCCGACGTTGGCATACGACAAGGGCCCGACGTTGGCATACGACAAGGGCCCGACGTTGGCATACGACAAGGGCCAGACGTTGGCATACGACAAGGGCCCGACGTTGGCATACGACAAGGGCCCGACGTTGGCATACGACATGGGCCCGACGTTGGCATACGACAAGGGCCCGACGTTGCATACGACATGGGCCCGACGTTGGCATACGACAAGGGCCCGACGTTGGCATACGACAAGGGCCCGACGTTGGCATACGACAAGGGCCCGACGTTGTCATACGACAAGGGCCCGACGTTGGCATACGACATGGGCCCGACGTTGGCATACGACAAGGGCCCGACGTTGGCATACGACATGGGCCCGACGTTGGCATACGACATGGGCCCGACGTTGGCATACGACAAGGGCCCGACGTTGGCATACGACAAGGGCCCGACGTTGGCATACGACAAGGGCCCGACGTTGGCATACGACAAGGGCCCGACGTTGGCATACGACAAGGGCCCGACGTTGGCATACGACAAGGGCCCGACGTTGGCATACGACAAGGGCCCGACGTTGTCATACGACAAGGGCCCGACGTTGGCATACGACAAGGGCCCGACGTTGGCATACGACAAGGGCCCGACGTTGGCATACGACAAGGGCCCGACGTTGGCATACGACAAGGGCCAGACGTTGGCATACGACAAGGGCCCGACGTTGGCATACGACAAGGGCCCGACGTTGGCATACGACATGGGCCCGACGTTGGCATACGACAAGGGCCCGACGTTGGCATACGACATGGGCCCGACGTTGGCATACGACAAGGGCCCGACGTTGGCATACGACAAGGGCCCGACGTTGGCATACGACAAGGGCCCGACGTTGTCATACGACAAGGGCCCGACGTTGGCATACGACATGGGCCCGACGTTGGCATACGACAAGGGCCCGACGTTGGCATACGACATGGGCCCGACGTTGGCATACGACATGGGCCCGACGTTGGCATACGACAAGGGCCCGACGTTGGCATACGACAAGGGCCCGACGTTGGCATACGACATGGGCCCGACGTTGGCATACGACAAGGGCCCGACGTTGGCATACGACAAGGGCCCGACGTTGGCATACGACAAGGGCCCGACGTTGTCATACGACAAGGGCCCGACGTTGGCATACGACATGGGCCCGACGTTGGCATACGACAAGGGCCCGACGTTGGCATACGACATGGGCCCGACGTTGGCATACGACATGGGCCCGACGTTGGCATACGACAAGGGCCCGACGTTGGCATACGACAAGGGCCCGACGTTGGCATACGACAAGGGCCCGACGTTGTCATACGACAAGGGCCCGACGTTGGCATACGACAAGGGCCCGACGTTGGCATACGACAAGGGCCCGACGTTGGCATACGACAAGGGCCCGACGTTGGCATACGACAAGGGCCCGACGTTGGCATACGACAAGGGCCCGACGTTGGCATACGACAAGGGCCCGACGTTGGCATACGACAAGGGCCCGACGTTGGCATACGACAAGGGCCCGACGTTGTCATACGACAAGGGCCCGACGTTGGCATACGACAAGGGCCCGACGTTGGCATACGACAAGGGCCCGACGTTGGCATACGACAAGGGCCCGACGTTGGCATACGACAAGGGTCCGACGTTGTCATACGACAAGGGCCCGACGTTGGCATACGACAAGGGCCCGACGTTGGCATACGACAAGGGCCCGACGTTGGCATACGACAAGGGCCCGACGTTGGCATACGACAAGGGCCCGACGTTGTAATACGACAAGGGCCCGACGTTGGCATACGACAAGGGCCCGACGTTGGCATACGACAACGGCCCGACGTTGTCATACGACAAGGGCCCGACGTTGGCATACAACAATGGCCCGACGTTGGCATACGACAAGGGCCCGACGTTGGCATACGACAAGGGCCCGACGTTGTCATACGACAAGGGCCCGACGTTGTCATACGACAAGGGCCCGACGTTGGCATACGACAAGGGCCCGACGTTGGCATACGACAAGGGCCCGACGTTGGCATACGACAAGGGCCCGACATTGGCATACGACAAGGGCCCGACGTTGGCATACGACAAGGGCCCGACGTTGGCATACGACAAGGGCCCGACGTTGGCATACGACAAGGGCCCGACGTTGGCATACGACAAGGGCCCGATGTTGGCATACGACAAGGGCCCGACGTTGGCATACGACAAGGGCCCGACGTTGTCATACGACAAGGGCCCGACGTTGGCATACGACAAGGGCCCGACGTTGGCATACGACAAGGGCCCGACGTTGGCATACGACAAGGGCCCGACGTTGGCATACGACAAGGGCCCGACGTTGTCATACGACAAGGGCCCGACGTTGGCATACGACAAGGGCCCGACGTTGGCATACGACAAGGGCCCGACGTTGTCATACGACAAGGGCCCGACGTTGGCATACGACAAGGGCCCGACGTTGGCATACGACAAGGGCCCGACGTTGGCATACGACAAGGGCCCGACGTTGGCATACGACAAGGGCCCGACGTTGGCATACGACATGGGCCAGACGTTGGCATACGACAAGGGCCCGACGTTGGCATACGACATGGGCCCGACGTTGGCATACGACAAGGGCCCGACGTTGGCATACGACAAGGGCCGACGTTGGCATACGACAAGGGCCCGACGTTGTCATACGACAAGGGCCCGACGTTGGCATACGACATGGGCCCGACGTTGGCATACGACAAGGGCCCGACGTTGGCATACGACATGGGCCCGACGTTGGCATACGACATGGGCCCGACGTTGGCATACGACAAGGGCCCGACGTTGGCATACGACAAGGGCCCGACGTTGGCATACGACAAGGGCCCGACGTTGGCATACGACAAGGGCCCGACGTTGGCATACGACAAGGGCCCGACGTTGGCATACGACAAGGGCCCGACGTTGGCATACGACAAGGGCCCGACGTTGTCATACGACAAGGGCCCGACGTTGGCATACGACAAGGGCCCGACGTTGGCATACGACATGGGCCCGACGTTGGCATACGACAAGGGCCCGACGTTGGCATACGACATGGGCCCGACGTTGGCATACGACAAGGGCCCGACGTTGGCATACGACAAGGGCCCGACGTTGGCATACGACAAGGGCCCGACGTTGTCATACGACAAGGGCCCGACGTTGGCATACGACATGGGCCCGACGTTGGCATACGACAAGGGCCCGACGTTGGCATACGACATGGGCCCGACGTTGGCATACGACATGGGCCCGACGTTGGCATACGACAAGGGCCCGACGTTGGCATACGACAAGGGCCCGACGTTGGCATACGACATGGGCCCGACGTTGGCATACGACAAGGGCCCGACGTTGGCATACGACAAGGGCCCGACGTTGGCATACGACAAGGGCCCGACGTTGTCATACGACAAGGGCCCGACGTTGGCATACGACATGGGCCCGACGTTGGCATACGACAAGGGCCCGACGTTGGCATACGACATGGGCCCGACGTT
>OX465285.1:19025886-19051318 GCA_949987705.1 Thereva unica
ACGCTCCTCTCATAGTTCTCATAATGGCCCCTCTTCTCTCAATCAGGACGTGGTCTATTTGATTATTTGTTACCCCATCTGGTGGCCGCCACATCATCTTAGGAACATTTTTAAGCGGAAGCATTGTTGAACTTACTACAATTGAGTTCGAGCTAGGGAGATTGATTAATCTACTACCGCTGCCATTGGTAGCGTTACGTAGGCTGTACTTTCCTAAGTCTCCTAGGAATTCCTCTTCTTTTCCCACTTTGGCGTTCATGTCTCCAAGCACCATTTTAATATCGTCGAACGTTATTAATCTGATTGCGTTGGTTAGCTCCTGGTAGAATTCCTTTTTCTCCTCATCCGTTTTGTCTTCTGTGGACGCCTGGACGTTAATAGTTTATGAGACTAATGTTATGTAGTCTTGTTTTAATGCGAAGCGTACATATTCTATTATTTACTGGCTTGACGTCCAGAATCAGTAATTTCATTTTCGTTTCCACTATGAATGCAACTCCGAACTCTCTTCTTCATACGACGAACCACTGGAGAGTATCGTGGGGGTTCGGAGATCCATTATGCAACTATGAGTCCATTTTGTTTTTTGTAAAGCGGTGATAGCTAAGTCGTGTATTTTTCCAGTAATAATAAAAGCAAACGCAAAGCCCTCGTCGTGTTGAGTGATCTGACGTTCCAAGTTCCAAAATCGAATTCCATATTTCGTTGCCTGAGTCGTTGACGTTGGGTCCGTCTGCTTCGAGGATTTTTGACGGGTGGGTTTTTACGATAGAAGGTTGTCAGCCTACCGCCGAACCCCCAACCTGAACGACCAGTCCGGTAATTGTTTCGTTTTGAGGCGAGAAACACTCGCCTTTCACCTTTCTCCCTCGTTACTCATGTATAACAAAGAGCATCCAAGGGTCACCCGATGTAAAGTCAACATCTTCGTGGAGGTGGAGGTAGGATTCGGAAGTATATCGGAAGGTCTTAGGTCGTGAAGACTGAACTGAAGCAACTGGATGGCGTTTCTCAGGATTTGTCTATTTGGTATACCGGCACCACCAAAGTCCCTAAGGCCGTTACTATCATTTGACCCCCAGTTTTTCAATATAATGTCGATTAAATGATCACTTCCATTTGATACGCAAAAAACACCTCTTTTTCGGGCATCTTGAATAACATTGGCGGCCAACCTGCATAACATTCGGGCGTTATAGCACCTATTTCGGCTCGTATGTTAGCACTGAGTTCGTTCGTTAATGGTATTCGCCTTGCTGGCATAAATTTTACCTTTTTTAAATAACCCCACAGAAAACAGTCGGGTGATGTTAAATCCGGAGAACGAGTATTGCACAGTTTTCGCATGCACAGTTTTCATAATTGAAAGGTTGTTTTAATATCAAGCGTTACAATTTCAGTGCGTTCTTTCGGTATACAGTGCCCGAAATTGATTTAAGTTCACCCAACACTTCTATGTTTCAGAGCGTTTTCCTCAGCCCCCTTTTGTAGTGGAAACCTGAATTTTAACATAGTTGCCTTTCTAGGGGTTGCGAATAAGTGGTAAAAAAGTATTGGCAGCCATCTCGCCCGTCGAGATTAAATTTTTTTTCATCAGAAAAACTAACATTTCGCCATTCCTTGTCCCATGACATTACATTCTCTGCAAATTTAAGCCTTAGCAATTTATGCTTTTGGCATGACCTTAAGAAAACACCTGAAGTTCCTTGGAGCCGAACTTTTGGAGGAGGCACAGTGATGGTTTGGGCCGCTTTTTCTGCTCACACAAAGAGTCCAATTTGTTGGATAAGTAGCCGAATGTGTGCTGCACACTAAATTTCACTTTTGGACGATGTTTTGGTGTCATTTGGAGAGGAAGCGCTTGGCGATAATTGCACCTTTCATAAAGAAAGAGCTACTATGAAGTGGTTTGAGGAGCAAAAGTATACCCTTTTGGATTGGCTGGCACACTCTACGGGTTTAAATCTGGTAGAAGATTTATGGAGAATTGTAGCCAGAAAGGTTTATGATCATGGAAGGCGGTTTGAAAATTTAGAATCGCTCAAAATAAGCATTTAACAAGCTTGGAATTCAATTCCGGAGAAAATGCTCCACACAGTAGTAGTCCAGGAAGAATAGAAAAAAAGTTGAAATAAATCTACCCTGCGATTTCTTGACGCTATAATTAAGAGAAAAATCGTAGGAATTCAATGAATGTGTTTTGGATAAAATTGGTTCAGGGCAACAGGTGGTAAAAAGCTAATAAAAGGTTTTTGAATTAAAAACTTTACTTTTGAGCTTTTTCTTGAAAATCGTTCTTCGACAGTTTTATTAGTTTGTTTTTTACCTATTCTACAGGTCCAATTTTATTCGGAACATATTCATGGAATTCCTATGATTTTTCTCTTAATTATAGTTTTGAAAAACCGCAGTTTTTGTTTGCTTTTAAAAAAAAGCTCAAAGAGCTCACGAAGAAAACTTAAAAGAAAAGCTTTTTATTCAAAAAAACTGGAAAAAGGGTGATTTTTAATCGTGTTTTTAAGGTGTTAAGTCAAACTTTACATACATTTCATGAAAATGAGGTTGTAGAGCAACCCTTTGCGAGCCAAAATGTCAATCAAAAAATTTCTAGGACCATTGTGGGCCTTGTTCAACCTTTTTTTGTGAAACAGGTGTTTTTACATTTTTGAGATTTACTCGAAAAGTTACCATTATTTTTAGTGATGAAACGATTTCGATTACGATGAATCGTAATCGACGATTATTAGTATTTAACGATTAATCGTAATCGTCGATTATCATTGCGATTATTTGTCGATTATCTATGAAAAGTATTTTAAAATAAATTTTGTTTAAATTGTCGTTAAGGACCTTTATAAATGCGTCTTATAGATTACACCTTTACATGATGTATCCGAACGCATTAGGAACTCTCCTTCGACAGCTTAGGGAGCTCCCAGTCCCGTTCGCATAGTTGGCAAACAGGTTTGGTTGGTTTTTTACATTTTTTCCTCGGAGCACATTAGTACTGGCAAATTTAAACAGTGAAGCTTCTGTTGCTCAGCTCTCAGCACCAGTAAAACAGTATCTGGGGTATCTGCAAGGATAAAATTGATGATTTCTGTGTCATCACAAAGCCTCTTTTTTTAAAAAGTTTCAAAGACAACGCGACTATTTATGCTTTTTATATGTAGGTATTCCAGCCATAGAAGAAGTAGACTCGTGTATCAAATCCTCCAACCTACTGCAAGATGCCGACATTTTTCAGTTTTGGGAAATGGCCACACAATACCCAGGGGTGGTAGCACGTAAGTTGTTTCAAACGACCTCCTCATGCAAAAATATTTGTAAAACTTGAATTTTTGTATGAAGAGGTCGATTGAAACAACTTATGTGCTACCACCCCTGTTTTTGCCAGAAATCGCAAAAATGTTTGTGTTTAAAACCTTCCAGTGTCGCATCTAAGAGGTCGCTTTCGATTGCCGGCTTGATTCAGACCGACAAAAAACAGACTGACAATTTAGAAATATTGTGTTTGTAGTATTTAAATTTTGAATACCAAATTTTGTAATATTGTAACACATTTCCTTAACTTTAAAATATGCTTTATTTAAAATATACAAAATGTTGCAATAATCGTAATCGTAATCGTAATCGTCGATTATTGTGGCTGATAATCGTAATCGTTATCGTAATCGCTAAGTGATAATCGTTTCATCACTAATTATTTTGTCATGAAATTTTTATTGTAGGTAGGCACCATCAGTGGCCACAATTTAAGCCCTGCCACAAGGTTCTACGATAATTACACCCCCTATAATTAAATGTCAAAAAATGACCATTTTTAACGGTTTTTGAATTTTTCTGCAAAAACCTGTTGGCCGATATCAATGGTCCAAAACTCACAATTTTCGTCTTTTTAAGCTCTATTAAGTAGTATTTTTTGTTTTCCAAAACAACATATTTTTCGTACCCAAAAAGTGAAAAAACGCGTTTTCGCTCCTTTTATTAGCTTTTTACCACCTGTTGCCCTGGACCAATTTTATCCAAAACACATTCATTGAATTCCTACGATTTTTCTCTTAATTATAGCGTCAAGAAATCGCAGGGTAGATTTATTTCAACTTTTAACTACTTTTTCGCTATCTCTCCTGGAATATAGTGGCGAGTATGAGAAGAAGAATTTTTCCAGTCATAAAAACAATGGAGGATCGATTAAATATTAAATAAAGTTCATTTATAGCAATAAGAACCCTTTTTTCTTTATATTTTTTACCGAACTTAAGGGGGTATAACACCTTGAAGCTTGAATTTCGGCCTCTTTTTTACGATTTTTTTTAATGAATAAGAAATCGAGCTATTGAAAAAAGGGTTTTAGTTATCTTTTTATTATACATTCTAGTTTTACAAAAAAAAATTTTTAAGTAGAAAATCAATAAACAAACACTGAATTCAGACAGTTTTAAGGGACCACTTGCGTCATGTGAGTCCGGGTGGTGTACACGATTTCGGCTAACTGGTGTGACCTACAACAAAAATCCAATATATTTATTAATTGTTGATAGATTAACTGTGGAAGTACGTAGGATTTTTGAAAAATATTAATTTTTGTGAATTTGACACTCGTTTGAACAAAAAACGTAACATTTATACTCAAAAATCTTGCATTAAATGAGTTCCCGAAAAAAAAACTAACAGTTCAATTAAAAAATGGCTACGTACTTCCATGGAAAAGTCTATTGAGAGAAGAAAAAATTTTATTTCAAGTGAATCTGATAAAAATTGTGGGAGTTCTGATGTACACCAGTTTGAAAAAAGGTGTTTTTCAGAAATCAAGTTTGAAGTTTTGGATTGACAAACTTGTAATTAATTAATTCTCAACGTTAATCGGCAATGCCTGCGCCATACAGTTGTCCTTCTACATTAATGTCTTCGTCATTCATGGCCTTTCTATTAGAAATTTTCTGTTCTGCAATTTTTCGGACCCTCAAAGGTGTTATTCCCCCTTAAATCAATTTCGCACTGAAAATACTTCAAATTGAAATGCTTTTACTTCCGGTATGCATTTTACCGTTATTAAGAGAGCTAGCGATATAAATTTTTTACCACTTATTCGCAACCCCTAGAAAGGCAACTATGTTAAAATTCAGGTTTCCACTACAAAAGGGGGCTGAGGAAAACGCTCTGAAACATAGAAGTGTTGGGTGAACTTAAATCAATTTCGGGCACTGTATATTGGTTCATATCTAAAATGGTACTGAATGGCGTTTCAGAATCATGTACATTTGTCGAAATCGGTTAAAAAATGTCAGAGTTATTCAATGTTGAAATACCGAATGTCTAGTTGGCGCATCCTGTATTTTTAGCTTTTTCTGCAGAAATAGTGCGGGTTATGTGTCCATTTTTCGAGTACTCCCAAAAAAAATTTACAAGCTTAGAGCAAGATCAACCTTATATGTAAAACATGATCGAACGACTCAAATACAATAAACCTCGTGAGAATTAAATCCTTGAACAAACTTTCCTTAAACATGTGTTTGCGCCAAACTTCCAATACATTTCAATTTTCACTCCACGTAAAACTTTAAAAAAGGATGAGGAAAACGTCTAATCCCTTTATAAGTGCAAAACAAGTGTCAAAAAACTTTGGAATTTTTAAACTTTAACTCTTGGTACACACCACCCTTATCCCCTTCTCTCCTGGAAAATGCTGTTTTATTCATACACATGTGAACTTTTTGCATATAAAAACAGGACATCCATATTAAAAAAAAAAAAAAAAAAAACTAGTAGTTTTCGCAGAGAAGGGAATATCTAGAAAAATGCTTCCCAGTTTTTAAAAGTTTTATCTTTTTAGATATAGAGGGCACACAAAATTTTGCGAGCTTAGAGATGAATAAAAGATGAGCAAACTTCAAACGATGTAAACATAGGGACCTTCACGAAAAAGGATTTATGCGGTAGGAATTTAAGCAAAGGAGCGCCATAACAGAACAACTCAAAAGGTTCATAAAAATCTTTATTGTCACTATGTTGTGCGAGAACTTTGGGGAAAGGATCCTTCCTTCCCCGCTATTAGAGCGCTCTTTTTACTCTGCTTTTAGGGAAATCACTTTGTTGCCAAAATCGCTGCCATTGCAAATATTACCACTACGACGGGAATATGGGGATTGTAGAATAAGAGTTTTGATAAATATTGCAATATCCGGGAATTTGACAGCAAACAATAAGAAAATTGTTTTGGTTGTAACAAAAAAAAAAAAAAAAAAAAACAGGGAAAATTGTGAGTTGTGAAGTGGTTGGTGGTATTGTGTTGGAAGCGCTTCCGTTTAAGACATTGTTACGTTATATCCTAAGCGGAAAAGTTCCTACACAAGTGGAGGATGTTTTGTGTTTTTTTTTATGTACTTGGATAATTGCTAGAGATAATAAAAGAGTAATAAAGATGCTATTTTATTAGCACGGATATGGGGTAATTTTTAGTGTAATAAACTAAAGCATAACAGACACCATTACACTTCAATATTTATGGTTAAAGTTTTATTAACGTACGGGGGAATATATTGAGTATAGTATGATGGAGGATAAAGCTGGCGACAGTATAGTTAACGCATTTAAAATATGGGCGAGTTAATGCTGGGCTTTTTTGTAGGATAATTAATGGCTTTTCAATAAAACCAAAAATTGGATGAATAAAAATTTTTCTCATTAAATTTAACTCGTAAAAATTATAGTGGACTATTTTGTGGTTTTAACTTCTTTATTGTGCATGTTTATTTATTTTATTTATAACCGATGTAATATGATTATATTTTCGCAAAAATAGCTTGAACTGGGATTAAGCAAAGTATCAATGAGATTGTGAGACATAACATGCATTTGTAAAGAATCTTTCAACAAGAGATGCCATTTTAAATTTGAAGCCATTTTTGAACTGTTAGCTAACCAGGAGATTTGGCAAGTAAAAACTAAGAGGTTTTCAGATGTGGATCGATACACACTCGCAAAACGCATTGGAGTAGAGAAAATTCAATACAGAAATGGAGAATAGATCACGGAAACAGTTCGTACTACTTGTGGTATACTGAATTTTTGTACGCCTTGGACAAGTCAGCCGAGGCGTTCAAAAATCGAAAAATAGCCGCTGTAGTTGCTGAAAAATAGCCGCTGTAGCTGTGGCTGAGAGTGTGCCTGAAATCTAATGGGGCCTCTTGGCCAGTGCTGCCGTTTTGTCATTTGTGAAGGGAGTGAAATTCGCCTTTTTAGGGGAGTTTGTTTTTAGATCTTCAAGGGAGAATTAAAAATGTTTATAAAATTTTCAAGAATCACCCAATTAAAAACACAAACTAATGACCTCTATTCCATATAAAGGCCAGATCTGGAGGTACGGCCCAAAAAATGCCACACATTACTCAGTCTGACTGAGTAATGAAGACTTCAGACACTCGCCTGACAGGCCGTGGACTGCAAGTGACCTCATGATTCTCTAAATGCGAAGGCGGTCCGATAAGTAGGTACTTAGCCTACAAAAGAAAAAGAGAAATTTTGAAAAAGTGGCGATTTATTTCTCAACATAGTTTCCTTTTAGCTCGATACACTTGACCCAGCGTTGCTCCAACTTCTTTAACCTGTTCGAAAAATACCTTTTCTGGAGGTCTGCGAAGGAGACGATAACCTCCTCATTCGACTCAAAGTTCTGCCCGGCGATTGGCTTTTTTAAGTTTGGAAACAAAAAGAATTCGCACGGGGCCAAATCTGTAGAATACGGTGGATGCGGCAGCAGTTCGTAGCCTAATTCGACCAAGTTGGCCGTGGCTATGGCGGAAGTGAGCCATTTTACATGTTTCTAAAATCCGCGAACACGCCGGCTTCCACACCCGGTCAAAACAAAACTACGAGTCCGATTCGGCTGAAATACAGTAGCCGTCAACGAGAATGTACTAAATGATAGTAAATTTCTCTTGCGATAGTGGCGCCATCGGACGGCGAGGGTAAGAACTTACCGTACTGCCGTTGTCTACAGGCGAAAACGTCAATCAAGTTATGAATTCAAGTTCAAAAGTGTTCATGGCCTCAACGAAAATGTCACACTGAAAAAACAGTTCAGATCTTCAGGCAGACTGACGATAAATACCCACACACCCAAAGATTTTTGTCATTTTTCTTGGACTTCAGGCCGCATCCAGTTGACGGCCGGTGAGTACGTGGTTATACTTCACTTCAAGGTAAGAAAACTTCAGGCCATGGCCTGTATGTGAATGGATGACTTTATTCTTTTCTCGCGTAGTTGACATTGGCACTAACAATCGAATTGAAATTGAGCTTTAGTACCTAGTAATAGAACACACCACAAAACTCTCCCGAACCAGAACCTAAAGTACAAAAAAGGATTTGCAGTCCAAAAATCTACCTGTTTTGACACGTTTTGAAGTATTGAAATAAAATTTACTAAAGGTAGTAAAATGTCGCTATGAGGTGTATGGGAGTATAGAGGGCTCAATATGAGAACATATACTCCGATCGTAGTAACTTCGGCAAGCCTGCCAAAGCCTGTTATTTTCCTTCTGAAGAATCGCGCTGAGTGACTGGGTGATGGATAAAATATCACATAGGCACTTCGACGATCAGCAACCCAGCAAATTGAATGACCGCACCGTGCCCACCCATCTTTTTTCACATTACTAAACAAAATGTTTACCAAGTATCTTTGCTAATGAAATCGCACGCTACCGAAAGTTTGATCGAAAGTGTCCTTCGTCCTATGAAATTCTTTAATCTCCAGTAATGCTTGCCTTGGAAGCATATTTGACAGCGCTCAAAATTAGCTTCCCTAATCAGTGCTCTCAATTTTTCCCGTTCTCATTTAAGTAGTTTATTTAATGATGAGCAAAAGTGGTTTTGCCCTTACAATGTAGGGATTTTTTTACGCAAGACCAAAACCATATATTCGAGTGTAAAACCAAGCCTTAAGGCCTCCATTCACACACAGGCATGGTCGATGAAGGCCGTACCATTACTCAGTGTGACTGAGGCATGATGATTTGAGGCAATTGCCCCTGACAGGCCGTGGACTGCAGGTCAGCTCATGATTCTCCACAGACACACAAGGAAGAATATTTATTTTTGTCAGTTTACTTGGACTGTAGGCGGCGACCGGTTAGTGTGTGGAGATACTTGGCCTCAAGTTTCTAGCCTGAATGAGGTGAAGGTGGTTATTTTAGTCCTATTGGTGAACAGTACTGTCTTTCTTCAGAGCCATTATATTCTGCTCTAAGATTCTTCGACAATGCACCAAAAGCATCCAAAAAGTCACGAAGTCTTCTCTTACGCAAGGTCCACCAGAAGAAAAATCTATAGGAATAACGAAGTTTGAGTCTAACCTGTGAAACCCTTTCGACCAGGAGTTTGATGCGGCTTGTGGACTGCAGTTGCAATTGGCCACCAAGAGAGTGCAACCCAACACCACTAGACTTTTTCCTTTGTGGCTAGCGTTAAAGACTCTACGTCAATGCTTCAGCAACGATTCACGTTTAAACACTCAAACCCAATATTAAGCCGCGTTTACATCCCAAAGCCACCGCGAAAGTGACAATTGAAACTTTCGCGCAACAGAGAAAAAAGCATACAAATTTCTGTGCGATAAAAGAGTTTCAAAGTGCACTTTCGCGTTGACTTTGGGATGTAAACGCGGCCTTAAAGCTCCGATTGGCGAAATACATTCGTTATTAAGCAAAAATATTATGAAAAATGTCATCAAAGGAATAACCATTTTTAAGAGACGCCGAGGCGGACATTTGGCAGATATTGTATTCTATTATTAACTTCAGAGCTTGAAATTTAGATTTAGATAAAAATAGCGTAACCTTTTCGGAAAATATTGCGCTTTTCTTTTGATTTAAATTGACACCTCTTGTTGAAATGCCCTGTATAAATTCCCGGAGCAAGTGGGAGCAGTCACCGACTGATAAATAGCATACTCTCCTTCTTTTTGCAGTCTTTTAACAAAAACTCTTTCAATAAAATATTTCTTTTGAATTTAATAAACGCAAAAATATGAATAAAAAAAATATTACTTATTCTTGAAAGGAAAATAAATAAAATCTAAAAGATATAAAAAAAAAAAGAAAAGAAAAAATTCAATAGAAAAATAGAAAATGCAAATGTACATTTTATCTAGTACCAATAGTGTTCTTCAAGCACATATTCCCCATCTCGAACTGAGAGCACATGCTTCCTACCTTTACTACCTTCAATAAGAAGGACTTTTCTCCTCCCCCTCCCTCGTTTCATCCTCCGCCCCCGCTGCAAACACCTTTCTATATTTTTTCATTATCTTGTTAAGTCACATGTGATACTTTTATAAATTTCTTATTCGCCGTGTCTTCTCGATTTTTCGTACACACATTCACAGGTGTGCGTGTACATTTTAAACAAAAGGCAATTTCCGCTCGGGGGAACACAAAGTCATATCTGATTAAATTTTCGATCCATATCTCCTTTGTGATGCCTTAACCTAAGCAAAAAATAAGGAGGGGGGGGGGGAGGGGATGTGGGTTTTCTTCAGCTACACCTACAACAACAAAAAGAAAAGATTAAATAAAATAAAATTCTGATAAGCAAAATTTTTTTTTTTGTAGGTCCAAGGCTTATCTTGGCTATTTTCACATCCTTGACGCGTTATACTTTGTTAAGTAAAAGTTTTCCTTGTTTACTAAAGGACAAATAAAAATAAAAACACACAAACACAAAAAAAAATAATTTTCCAACATTTCTAATAAAGTTGAATAGTGCCGTTGAAAAATACAATTCATTCCGAGCGGAGGTCCTTCTCGCAGAGCCTTATACACTTAAATACCGTTTTCAATTTGGGTGTCCCTTTTAGTTAGTGTATCAACTTTTCCACCAACACCCGCATTCGCCCTTAAAGACCGCTTCTAGCTGAGTGGCCCAATTTTCTCTCTGTGTTTTTCTCACAGTGGTGGTTTTTTTTTCCTTCGTATCCTGCGCTCGTTTTCGTTTTTGGTCCTTTGTACTTTGTTGGACGCCAGAGGCTTTTTGGTACTACAGTGGTGAATAAAATAAGCTTGTGTATAATGTCGACATCTTGAACTCTGGGGGATTTTGTGATTTAGGTGGCATACCCCACGGTCCCCAAACGGTTTTTATTCGCTCCATTGAATACAACACATATTCTAGTCCCTTTTGTACCATCTATGAATTATTCTGTAGCTTTGAAACAGTAATCAACTGGGTATACCCATGGCCTGGCTTAAGTGAAAGAGACCGAGTCCTGCTAGTCCTTTGCTCTGTTCACTGGCTCTGGATGGATGGATGCTCTGGGTGTGTGTGTGAGAGCATGAATACCCGGTAATTCAATAAAAAGATTTGAAAGAGACTGAATACAGACAATTGCAAATACTCCCAGCATAAAATCAATTAGCAACGTGAATGGAATTGATGACTTTCTCCCTTGGCTCAAGTCGGATTGATTAGGGACTTTAAATGAAATTCTGCGTTTCGTCTTTTTTTTTCAAATTGAAGGAAGGCTTCAATTTGTGTTAACGAATTTTCGCAGAAGGGCTGAAGATTGGATTTAAATTCATTTAATCTACGCGTAATAGATTGTCATTTGATCGTGTATGATTTTCATGCGAAATTTATCGGTCGTGATACTGGCTTAAAGTATATAAAGACTGTAGCATACCCAAATAACACTACCAAGAATGACTAGCTGTTATTAGGACTGGCAATCGATCCACAAGCATTACCCAGATAGCACAGCATCAGATTAGCACCCGTATTCTAAAAGTAGTCACAAGTCACAACGCAATCACAAGTGTGTGGTGAGTCTCAACTTGACACAATTTGGTATTCTAATTATCCAGTCACAATTTTGATAATCTGGAAACAGCCACAATGAGTATAAAAATTGGAACTTCATAAATACCAAGTAAGAGCACGTTTCTAGCATATTTGATCTTTTTTTGAGCAATTTGTTACATTACGTACAATCTGGCTTTAGGTATTTTGGTACCCGTGCGAGATATTTTTATGCACTTTTTAAACATTTCGTTAAAGATTACCTATGTTATAATGCACAAATTATACATAAACCCGAGTAAAAATAAAATATAGCCTTACAACGGGCGAACACTGGCCGCTTGGAAGCACCTACGGGCTCACGACGGCCAAACTTGACCAAAAGATTTAAATGGCCGAGAATTGAGCTGTTCATACGGGCATATTGCACAATTGCAAATTTGAACCAAAAAAAGAATCTGCACCAAATGTGTTTTTGAATATGCTTTATGGAAACTTGGTCATTTTCGTTATGTACAATCCTCCTTTGGATTATTATACTTAAAGACTAGGTTTGGGAAGGCGAGCGAAGAGAACGTTATTGAATTCTTGTGCTCTTCTCTTTATAAAGCCAAGAAGCTTGTTGGTTCTGACAGCAACATTGACGTAGCGAAAGTTGAAATTTAATTTATGGTCTAAAGCAATGCATAGATCTACAACTTGATCGGCACGATCTAAGGCCTAGCCGTTGATATAATAATCCTGCTGCTGTGTTTCTTTTGCGGGAGAAGGTAATTACATGACATTTGCTTATGTTTAGTTGTATTTTATTGGTGGTGCACCAGCCTTGCAACGTGTTTAGCAAGGTTTGGAAGAAAGTTACAAGGACTTTATGACTTTATGAATCGACATAGAAGAGATTCGGAATGTTCTTTAGTTTTACCGACACGGTCTAGAAATAAATGTATTGAATAACGCCGGGGCTAGATGGCTACGCTGAGGGACCCCGGAAGTTATTTCGATTTCTTTTGACAGAAATCCTTAAAATCTGACAACAACTAAAAAAAGACATGAGTTCTATTGTATGATTTAATGTATTCCAAGGCCAGACCTGATATTCCAAATTTTAGTAGTTTTTTCCACGCCCCACGTTTTTTGTTTAAAATCTTACAAATATTTTTATAGCTATTGCAAATTCACAATCACAAATTTTTAGTACCTACTATCTATATGGTGTTAGGAATATGTTTGAAGTTCTAAAGCTGTATGGGGCTAGGAGCAATTATTTTATACTTTTTAGTTCGTTTTAAAAACGTTTTTTTTTTTTAATAAATAATTATTTTCTGCTTTATATAATGTTTAATCTGTCATTTTGACTTGATGTCCATATTGAATTACGTCACATAGCTTATTTTATTCTACATGGCATGTCCTTTCATTTGATGCCCTTGTCGAGGTTGTTGTAAATAATTAGGTAATCCACCAGTTTTTGTTTGCCGCCATGTTGGATATACAATGACGCCATGTAGCTTACTTATCTCACCCTTTCGTTTGATACCCATGTCTAGGGTGTTGTGAAGAAAATGGTAATCCGCCTTCATGAATCTAACGAGCTTATTGATCTTTACTTTCCATACTTTTTCATTTGATTCTCATGCCCAGGGGGTTGTAAAATTAATGGTAATCCCCCTCTTGAGACAGCCGCCATGGATCTAATGGTATATTGAGAATACTAGATTGCTTACTGTATTCTACTTATCATACCCTTTCGTTTGATACCCATGTCTCGGTTGTTGTGACGAAAATGGTAATCCGCCATACGCCATACGGTATATTAGGTATGCTATATTGCTTATTATATTCTACTTATAATACCCTTTCAACTGATTCCCATGTCGAGGGTGCTGTGAAGGAAATTGTAATCCGCCCTCTTGAGATGGCCGCCATGGATCTAACGATATATTGAGTATACTATATTCCTTATTGTATTTTAAAATTGTATTCTACTTATCAGACCCTTTCATTTGATACCCTTGATACCCTTATTGAGGTGGTTGTGAGGAAAATGTTAATCTGCCCTCTTGAAACGCCCGTCATGGATCTAACGGTATATTGAGTTTGTCATCGGAGCTAAGGCTTTGTGCAAAATTTCTGCATGATCGGATAACCGGAAGTATTCAAAAAATCGATTGCAAAATTTGTACCGGACAAATAGACAGAAAAAAAATGGAGCTAATAAAAACGTTTTAAAAAAATTATCGTGTAATATTCGTTGTCTAGATTTTCAACAAGTATTCTTAAAGCCCAACATTTTACCCATCTCTGTAAGTGGCTCTATCAATCTTTGCTCACTTGATAGCCTTTCCGTTCGCTGAATCGACAAACACGAATTTCTTTTTGCGTTTTTCAAAATCGAACGCCGTGGATGTTGACAACGTCTCTACAAAGTTCATGAAATTGATTGCCACAATCGTATCTAATGTTCTTACTCATATTTTCAACACATGCCTTCCAGTATCTCAGTTTCCCTTCCGATGAAAACAGGCCCTTGTTGCACCTACTTCGAAAAAGGTATATGCATTGTAGCAATCTGAACTCCGCCCAATCAGTCTTCTAGGTTTTCTTTCAAAAGTTTTTTAAAACACTATATCTAAGCACCTTCTGTACTATCTAGATCAAAGTAGTCTTATCTCTATATGGCAATCTGGTTTCAGGTCTGGGTATAGATGCGAAATGGCACCCTTAAAAATTTCAAATGATATTTGATATGATATTGAACTTGAATAAATTTGCAATCCTAGTCCTATTCGATTTCATTAAAGCATTTGACTCAATTGATCATCTGATGTTACTTGAAAAATAAGGCATTTTGTCATTCATTGTGGAGTACCTCAAGGCTCTATCCTAGGCCCCTTGCTTCTCAACCTTTATATAAAGACCTATGCCGATGAAGTGCAGATCTATAGATGGCCTGCGCCATCTATGTACAAATTTAAGTAAATTGTAAATATTTTCCTGCTGGTTTCCTAGAATTTCTTTATATGGCATCACTTAATTGCTATCATGGCTGTCGCTGTCAGTTACTTGGTTGAAGCAGTGTAGAAAGTTCCTCTTTGTTGTTGTTAAAATCCAAAATGTTAAACGAAATAAAGTGAAAACTAAATATAGGGTATGTAGTATGTAAATTTGTTTGTGTTTTCTTGTGTTTAATTTGGCCCAAGATTTTTGTTTTTTCTGTTGTTATTTTGTAATCCGGTGGGCAGGTAACTTCAGTTTCATATGGCTGTTCTTGTTGTCGTTGCCGATTCTAAATTGTAACAGCTGTAAATGATTGAGAAGGCAATTTCCGTTCGGCACAACTGTTCTTATTTTCGTGTCTGTTTTCTGAATTCACTCGTACCTGCTCGAATCAATTCAAAATCACCGGAACGAGAGCGAGGAAGTTTCACTTCAAAAATTGAAAGTCCGAAAATGGAATGAAAAGTTAAAAGTGTAGAACCTTTTAAAGAGGTTACGTTTACAGAATGTATGACAGCCCAATCTGGCAGTTTCGAAAAGAAAACGAATCCGCGCAGATCCGATCAAATGCGCTTGAATCTGTTCATTGTAGTTGCTGAGATGGAAAACGCATGGTGGGCAAATCACTTTGACAATTCAATCCGATTTTGTTCCGCTATAAATCCGTTCACTGAAATTGGGCCTTAAAAGTTATTTTCGTCCTTTTTCTAGAAATATCATCAAAAAACTTCAAAACTTCGTTCGGTTTTCTTCAATTTTATTTAAAAACAATTCTCTTTCCCACCTTTAAAAACTCTCCACTGATCAAAAGGCAAAATATCCTTTTTATATTCTAACTCTAAAAAATTCAATTTCATTTATAAGATTTATGCACTTTAAAAGGAAAATAGAATTTCTCGCATCAAAGACCATGGCTCCTGTGCAAAAACAAAAAAAAAAGGAATCTCAAGAAATTGCGTTCAAAGTGAAAAAAAAGTCATAAATAACGAAGCATGAAGACATAAGAAGTGGCAAAGAGATTTGTCTCAGTTGAACATTAGTTTTCAAGTGTTAGGAAGTATAAAACGGGAAAAGGCCCCAAAACACAACTACTACTAAAATAAAAATAGCAAAAGGCAACTTTATATACATACTACTACTTCAATAAAAGCAAATATTTAGGTAGGTCATCCCTAAATTGGATTTTTCTGTGTGAGTATGTGACAATAAAAAATGACAAATTGTGGATAAAAACAGAGAAAAGCGAGAACTTCTTCCCCATCTGGTTGAGAAAAATTGCTTCCATTCAAACAACATCAATCTTAATACATAATAGAGAATAACGTAAGGATAAAATAAATAAAGAATATATCCTTGACATATGTAAGCAAATTATCGTATATACAGGGCTCCCCAAAAGGGATATCCATTCCTGGGCCACCACAGCCCCCACTATATGTGGAGTATATGGATGGAAACAACAGTAGGGAATACATACTACTATCTTCTATCTTTAAATAAAGAACAATCTGCAAGACTAAATCAACACTTACCGAGAAGTATAAGAGGGCCTTTGCCCTTTTTATTTGCATGGAAACGTGTACGTAATGCGAATTTCATATAAAGGTCCAAAAGTTTATCCTTTTTTTTTGTTTCTTGAGTTTTGGTTAAAAGGCTAAGAGAAAATATACACGTCCTTCTAGTGTAAAATTCAAAAAATAAAATAACCATAAAATCATGTTCAAGTAGAGGACTGCATACATTTGGGTGATAATAATCATAGAATTGCTCGAATATTTGTCCTGACACGAATAGCATGCATAGAGTGAAATATTAGCACTACTAAACTGTCAAACTAAAGTCCAGTGGGTAAATCAACATTTAAGACATCTCCAACGACGAAGAAGCGGAGGTGACCATTGTCGAGGTCAATAACCACTAAATGATGAAGGTGGATCAAGGGGAAGCTATTTTTAACTACCTATTAAGCACCAGGCTTGCAATCTGTAACAAGGGACATGACCCCACATTTATTACCAAAAACACAGATCTACGCAGAAGTCTTCTGGTTACTCCCCTACCGGTCTATAGAAGCCTCACAAACGAGGAGATTGAATTCTTCGCAGACAAAATTCCTAAATTTATTATAGAATGCTTGGACAGACATGCCGAAAGTAAGATTATGAAATTTAAATATAATGGTATTTCGGAATTGAGCCTGAAACTCATCAGGGTCAGAAGTAGTTGGCTGCGGGCTCTCAGAAGAATTTTTGCCGAACCGGAAATAGACAGAACGCAGAATATGCGGAGCTCTCAACAAGAATAACCTGCCTTAATAAACTGGTTCGTGAAAGACTTAGGCTAGACGCAAACGCTTGGTATGAGAGGCAGTTGCGCAAAATTAGACCCTCTCCACAGGCGTTTAAGGAGATTGACCGCCTGACGGGGAGAAAGAGGGGAAAGGCTAGCTTGCAGAACTCCAAATTAATTGTTGATGGAAGAAATATCATTAATCCAGAGGAGAAGCTTAATGCCCTCAGGGACCAGTATGAAAAAATCTTCACGAAGGTCCCCTTCGATTTTAATAACCTGACAGATTCCCAAGTGGATGAGATCATTGCTAGGATCGAACGGGACCATCCAGCCCCCAATCACCCTTTTTCGCCAACAAATACAGCCTCCAATCCCTCTCTCAAACATCGGTAAACTTTTAGAAAAACTGATCCTGGGTAAGCTCGAGAAGTTTTGTTTTGAGAAGAAATGTATCCCCCATTCCCAATTCGGCTTTGAAAAGGAACACTCAACGGAACAGGCGCTACTGTTGTTTCAGGAGAAAATCATTCAAAATCTAAGAAGTAAGAGGTGTGCCTTTGCTTGCTCCATAGATATGAGTAAGGCTTTTGACAGAGTGTGGCATGGGGGGCTGCTGTTGAAGTTAACCACTTTAGGCTGCCCTTTTCCGCTAATTAAAATCATTCATAGTTTTTTACGAGAAACATCCGGGATTTTTCAAATGGGGAATCTCTGCTCCCAACCGCTCAGAATGGAAACAGGGGTGCCGCAAGGATCCATTCTAGGCCCAAAGCTGTTTAACCTGTTTCTCTATGATTTTCCTCACATGGTAGGCTCTTCCAGTGCTATTTAGTACGCAGACGATATAGTGGTCATGACTTCGGAAGTATCCCCAATGAGGGCAGCAGTAGCGCTTCAACATCATGTAAATACAATTATGGAATTCTTGTGCAAATTGAGAATCGAAGTGAACAAAAGCAAGTGTGAACTAATATGCTTCAGGAACCCTGCTGGGAAGGGACATAGGGCTGCACCTGCCGAAACTAGGAATGTTTGAATCAGAGTCGGGGAGAAGTGGTGCTGGTCCCCAAGACCAATTTCAAGTATCTAGGAGTTAGTATGCATCACGGACTAAAATGGAATCCCCACGTTAAAATGAAGATTCATAAAGCTCGCTCAGTGCTAGCCAGTCTTAAACCACTGATTAACTCCAAAGTTCTATATAGTAATACTAAGACTCTAATGTATAAGACCATTATTCGGCCGGTGCTCGCTTATGCCTTTCCGGTATGGTTCTCGATTTCGCCCACCATTGCTAAGGAAATTCAAATATCTGTACCTCAGAACCAGACGAACGTAAGTCCAAATATTACCATTTTCAGGTTATTACATCATTGTATGTAGAATTTGATTCTACTTTAAGCCATAACAACTAAAGTCCGTTGAATAATCGCCTTTTGCACTTTCTAAGGGTTGTAAGAACGTAAGTCCTAACCTATGATTGAGCCAGACAAACGTAAATCCACTTACGTTATTGTGGCTCTGAAGCTTTAACAATACATTGGGACTTGCGTCAGACTGGCTATAATGTTCGATGAGTGAGGCATATACTCTCAAGTCCTTCCCGCCTTTCAAAGCTTTGAAAAACTGTAAGCAAACTGAAGCATTTGCAGCCGGACCAGTATGCTCCTGCTTTGCTTAAAGTTCATTTGGCTTTCAAACCCTGAGAGAAACATATTGTAAGTGTAATTAAGTTGAAGTGAAATTCAAAATGAGTAATTATAGCAGAGGTAGGTTCATTTTATCGTTGGTACAAAAAAATAACAACTTAAATAATAATGACAAAGAAGAAGATCCAGTGTCAAGTAGTGTTTCCAAACAATCGAGTCCAGCTCCATCACTTACGGAACTAAGGGTTCAACATTAACGTTTGTCTACATTAAGGAGTTATTATTACTATTTTTTTACAGGCGTTGGATCCTGATTTTGTGAACGACACTCTGTCTGAGGAGTTTGAACTAACTGCGAGAGATAATAATTATTTTGGTCTAAATGGTCTTTCTCCTGAACAAGTTGTTACCGAAGACCAAAAGGTTTTTGAGGATGAAGAGTGGTCCGGTTCTGAGAATGTGTTATTATTTCAAGACAATGATATAGATGATCCTACGTTCGTTCCTGGGGCAGCATCAGACAGTGAGTCTTCTTCAAATGATTCTTTTGCAGGAGCTTCTGATTTGCTTCTGAGAGGCAATTTGTAGTGTCTTCTATAAAAACGAAACCTGTTGTTAGACAACGGATACGAGATGGCACAAGAAAAAGCAAAGCCGAGAGCCATACATTTTTTTTAGAATTACATCATAGAGAGGAAGTAGTCTGCAAAACATTTTTCCTTAATACCCTTTCAATCTCTGAAACGTTTATGAAAGTTGCCTTAAAAAAGGCCAATGAGTCGGGTTTGGTGATGCCAGATCTTAGGGGGAAGCATATTCCAGCAAATAAATTACCAAGTGATAGCTTGGAGAGAATCAAAAATCACATTTCTAAGTTCCCTGTGTATCAAAGCCACTACAGCAGAGAAAGATCAAAACGTAAATATTTAGGCAATCATTTGAATATTTCTATAATGCACTCAATGTATCTAGATGAGTGCAGAAAAGAAAACATTAAACCAGAGATGAAATGGCTCTATTCCACAGTTTTTAATGAAGACTTTAACTTGTCTTTCCACTTGCCAGACAATGACACCTGTGATGTTTGTGACAAGCTAGACTGCCAAATTAAAAGTGAGAAAAATGATGCAACACGTAATGAACACAAACTACAAAAAGAAAATCACCTGAAAGAAGCTGCACGTAGGTATGAACTAAAGAGGGAAGACAAGGTAAAAGGTCGTGCTACTGAAGGTTTCAGAGTTGTTATGTCTGATCTCCAAAAGTGTCTTCCAACTCCAGATTTGAAGAATTCCGAAAGCTTTTACTCAAGAAAACTCTGGACAGTAAATAGTACTATTTATGACGCCACCATAGACAAGACTTGGTGTATGATCTGGGATGAAATTACAGCAGGTCGAGGGGGAAATGAAATTGCATCATGTTTATTTACTTGGGCACATGAAGAGCTTCAAAATCCTGAGAAACCTACTGAAAACTTGACAGTCTGGACTGATAACTGCAGTGGCCAGAACAGGAATATTAACATGATTTTTATGTACTTATGGCTGCTGGAAAAGGTTCCCACACTTAAAGAAATCAACCATAAGCTCCTGCTTGCTGGACATACTCACATGGAAGTTGACGACAAGCATAGTGTGATTGAGAGAGCAAAAAAGCAAAACAAAAAACCACACTATTTTTACCACAAACGACTGGGCCAATTTTATTGCTTCATGTTCTAAAAAGAACCCCTTTATTGTGAGAAGGATGCGTCTTGAAGACTTTGTAGATTTTCTTTACTTGAGAAAAGCACCATTTGTTTCAAGGAAGAAAAACACGGATAATTAACAATTTTTGATATCACATGCAGTGTGGTTGCAGCTTCGTAAAGGAGATACCAAGTTGTACTACAAGACCAGTTTCACGGATGGTACGTTTAAAACTGTCGATCTCAAAAGAAAGCGGAGCGAAGAAGGGATTGTTTTGCCGTCGGCCATCCCACCTATGACATTAAACAAAAGAAAGATAAGTAATGAGAAATACAGAGACCTCATGAATTTATTGCAATGGGTTCCTGAAGAGTACAGATCATTCTTTGAAAATATTCCACATGGGGAAAAGGAAGGGAACTTTCCTGAGGATGACTCAACTGCTCTAGATTAGTGATCTTTGTTATAATCTGTAGATTTTTTTCAGCCTTTAAAACTATAACAACATTTTGATACATACTATTTTTGTACAAATATCTTTGAATATTAAAAATATTGTTACAATGATGCTGTGTACTGTTTATTAACACACCTTGTCATAGTGCTAAGTCCTAAAACTGTTTTTATAAGTACAGCCAATATAACGCAAGTCCAGTCTTGTCCTAAAACGATTTTATAAGTACAGCCAAAAAAACGTAAGTCCAGCACTGACTAAATAAGGCGTTTATTCTAAAGGAAATACATATAAATGGGTTAAGTATATACAATTTTAATAATGTCAATACTTTTTTGCTGGATAATTCAATTATTAGCTCTGCAGCCAGCGTTAGAGTTCATTTTTTACAGTTTTTGTGCTCTCCTGAAAAGTTGGCCTAGTGTGACTTACGTTAGTCTGGTTCCGAGGTACCGATATTTGAAAGGAAGGTACTGAGACACTGCGCGTCAATGTACATGAGTGCCGAAAACAAATTGTTTTCTAACAAGACTATATACAGGGAAACCAATATGAAACCAATCATGATGTACCTCCTTTCGAATATGCGAAAAAGGTTGGTAAATATGAGGACCCACCCTAACGACAGAATAAAAACTCTCGCAGCAGATAATAGTGCGTCGTCCATTATCGGCCAGACTCACCTTTCCCCGTTTCATATGCTGCACCCTGACTCCCTCCCTTTTTTGGAACTGTCAGATGAAGTCACTTTCTTACCAACCTTCTACAAAACAACAACAGCTCCTAACGAGAGAGGTTAGTAGTTAGAAAACACTGGAGGAAATAAAAAAGAGGCACTAGCGGTGCAATTTACCGCGACTTAATAAATTTAGTTATGAACTAAAAATAAAAATAAAATCATTTTTTTTATTAAATAAATAAAACAAACCTATAAAGGCAGCACTCTTCCAATAAGGTAGCTGAATTAATAATTTTTGACGCCGATGTAACAATAGGGATAAGGACGTAAATGTTATATAACACCTTAGGAATAAGTTATGTATCTATCTTGAATAATCTGTTATTTTATTTCATTTATTTCTTTTTTTTTTCTCGTCATTTATTTCATTTCCCTTTTCTTATCTGTATAAGTAATTTTAGTTGTTTTTAAGTTAAGCGAATTAATAGCATGAAATTGTTTTTCTTTTGTTAGTTTTTTATATACATATGCAAATATAATATACATATTTTTTCTGAATAGTACATACTTAAGAAATGTGGTAGCACCTATGAGTGAACTAAAAATGTAATGTAATGACATTCTATATTATGAATAATTTTTCTATATTTTATATACTTATTGCCTAGAAGCAAAGCGTTTGTGGTATTGGCAGAGCAGCCATAATACCAAGCCATATGATTTTCTAGTAAACTTGTTTTCACTTATGATGGCGGACCAAGGTCCATTTAGAATACGAGAAACTTGATAGCTCCGACATAATTTTTAAGTCAGCAACTAACCAAACATTGTAAGAACAATTATAATTGATGAAGCTATTAAATTTTTAAGAAAATTAAAAAAAAATTAAAAATTACCAAAAACAGAGAGGAAGTGCTGGACTTCACCCTGGTCTCGACTGTCACTTCGACCAAATACTGGCGTGGAAGGTATTGAAGGAGCACTCTTACTCAGGCCACAGGTTTTTAGAGTTCCATCTATAAGACTCTAGCCCAACCACCCCTTCTAAAATAAGAAACCTCAAAAAGAAAAATTTAGGTTACTATACAAGACTAATCGCAAAGAACCTTGGCCCTAAGCCACCCTGTATTCCCAAAATCCGGGAACAACTCGACATTTTCACAGAACAATGCTCCTACGCAATAAATAAAGCTTACAATACCCCACGTTGGTCTCGTGAGACACTCCGAAAAGAGTGTACAAAGAAATTTAATTCAACTAGACGCAACAACAGCGTAACCTCTTGGGGCTGCTATAGGTCGAAGTGGAATACCTACAAAATGGCAATAAGGAAGGCCAAACGAACCTCCTGGGCTACCTTTTGCAGCAATATAGAGTTCACATCGGAAGCCTCAAGGCTAAGTAAAATACTAACTAAAGCTCCAATAATGGTTAGTTACTTACGCAAAAAAAATGGCGAGTAGACGGACTCAAGCGGAGAATCTCTGACATTACTCATAGGTACCCACTTTCCAAGTAGTACCACGACTGAGACAACCATTTCGAAAAACCCTCCAGTCTTACCACAGCTGGATCGAGGCATCGCTGGTGTCTCTCATCCATCAAATGCTTACCGGTCTTGGAGACTGCTCGGTCCGAAGGGTTGTCAACAGAGATACCCCGCTCGGAAGAGTACTTCTCCACTTCTATGGGTCGCGACTGGGAATCAGCTGCTGAGACGCATGGTAGCAGTGGGACACCACGTACTGGCATACGCGGATGCGTCCTCTGTGATCTCTTGGAAGCGACATTACTAACTCTTTCAAACAGCGCTGCCACCCACAGACTCAGCGTTAACCCACAAAAAACAGAAATAGTCCTCTTCACGAGGAGGTACAAAACCCCACCCCTAACTCCTCCACGGCTTAACATCTGGAAGTAACTCTAGACAAGAAGCTAGGGAAGAAATACGGCTTCTCCCCTAACATAGTGCGATCGATCTATACAGCGATTGTCTGTCCAATACTTCTGTAGGAGGCTTAGTATGCTGGCCAACCTTGAATAAGTCCATGGTGCTAAGCAACCTACAGAAAATACAAGGTAGGGGGAGGGGCGCGGATGATTTTGACTTATTTCACTAATTTTTTTTTAATTTCTACTAAAATTTTATTGTGTCTTTTCATCTCATCTCATCGCCATCTAGATTCTAGACCTTTGGTATTTTAACGTTGACAAATGTACACGATTCTAAAATTCCATTTTAGCTATGAGTCTTTTCACATCTAAAAAACGCGCTGATCGTTCCAATCGTTCAATTGTGCGTACTTATCGTAAAAATATGGGAGAAATTCGCCCCCTTCAGACAACACAATTCGTAGTTTGGTGCAGAGTTTTTTGAGTACGGGTCGGTAGTGATTCGCCAGCGTCTCATTCGAACACGTCCGCAACGCCCAATAAAGTTGTTGAAGCGGTAATAAAGAGTGTTGCCGATAATCCAAATGTGTCGTATCGCCGCCGATTTCAGGAGTTAATCATGAGTGGAACGACTCTAAGGGGGATATAAGGCAAGATATTCATCGTGTCCCATACAAAGTGCAACTTACTCAAAGATTGTAGCCAACGGATAAGCCGTGTCGCTTGCAATATGGAAATACCGTCGCAAGAATTGACGATTTTGATGGCAGATGAAGCCCATTTTACACTCTCTGAAATAACTCTCTGTCAATAAACAAAATTGTCGAATTTGGCGAGCAGAGAACCCACACGTCATTCACGAAACACTACTGCCCGACGAGAAAGTCACTGCTTGGGACGGCGCACGCTATCGTTGAATTTTGGTGCACCCTGTGTGTCCGCCGAAGCACATTAAAAAGGTCTGACGAACCAATTTTCAACAAGATGGCGCAGCCCCTAAGATGCCACACCTCGGTCACTAAGATGAAGTTCCTGCAAAAGTAAAGTTTCCAGCATGCCGAAGACTATTTGCGAACTCAAAGCTAACATACGAGCCGAAGTAGCTGCTATAACGCCCGCAATGCTACCCAATGTTGTCCAGAATGCCCCGAAAAAGAGATGCTTTTTGCGTATCGAATAATGGTAGAGAATATCCTAAATAAATCTTGTTCATTTGTCTAAATCGGTTAAAAGCTGTCCGAGTTATTTAAAGTTGAAATACCGAAGGTCTAGATGGCGCATCCCATCTAGTATGCAAACTTATATTTCATTCGGCGTCACCAAGGTTTTTTTTGTAACAGGGGGCCGCAGTATCATAAAGTTTGGAAACCAATGGCTTAGATCAGTGATTCTCAACCTTTTTTTTTGTTGGGCACACTTTTAACAATTTCAAAATTTGGCGGCACACTAACAATAAAATAAATTTAAAACAATTTTACTTATAGACCGTCAGCTAGTGACAGATTTAGGTGCCCCATTTTCTCACGGTAGCCTCGAAGAGGGTTGAAAGGTAGATCGACATTGAGTTGGAAGAAGTTAAATAAAGGTGACGCTCCTGGAGATAAATTAACGTATTTTTCGTAACAGAAATACGAGGCGTGTCTCGTCGATATTTTCACGCCAATATCTTTATAGGAATATTAACGATGAATGTGATCACACGTTTGATGGGATTGTGTAAGAAAATCGGTTATATTCTCGATTTAGTATGACGCCCTTGTTTCCATCACTTAGCCATCATTTACGTTCAAGCCTTCACTTTTCGGGAGCCAGTTTCCTAGCGCGCTAGCAAATGGGGGGCATTCCGAAAGAGTTTCCTCAAAAATACCACTCAAAAAAAGACCAGCGATACTGAAGTGAGGTTAGCATTATCAGTTTTTTATAATGGCCCTACCTAGTAGGCAAACCTTACTTCAAATTAAGTGGGGCGATATCTGCC
>OX465285.1:19051518-19209624 GCA_949987705.1 Thereva unica
ACAAGGCAAAGAGTTTGCGCAGAGGTTTAGCCAAAGGTGAGGCACACTTTTTGAGTACCATAGGGGGAATATTATCGGGGCCAGTGGATTTATTGACGTCAAGTTCTTTGAGACATTTATACACCTCTCGTGTCCTGAAGAAAATTCCGTCCATTGAATGGGCGTTGCGATCGAGGACCGGTGGTGACGTATCAGCTTGAGGTAACGAAGAATTTGAGGCGAACAGAGATGCCAGTAAATCGGCCTTGGATTTGCTTTCTGTTATCACCTCCTTTCCATTAATGAATGGAGGGGTTGAGGAAGAGGTAAAATTCTTCTTAATGGAAGTTACCAAGGCCCAGAAGTTTTTGCTGCCTACGTGGGTGTTGAGGATCTTACTTCTCAGTTTGTTGTCAAATGATGCTTTGACCTTCCTGATGATGGAATTACAGGAGTTTCTCGACTTGATATACTCACGCCGAAGTGACTCGTTGGAGGAATGTTTGTACGCTCTATAAGCGGCTTCCTTAGCTTGAATTGCGTTCCTATGTACATTCCCCATTGAACCATCTATTTGGCCTAGGCTTTATAGATATGGTAGAATGAGGAATAAACAAACACATTCCTGCCCGTATTATTTTAGTAATACAGGAAGCGGCATAGTTCGCACTGGCACTGCGGAAACACAAATTCCAGTCTGTAGCTTGAAAAAAACGTATAAGTCCCAACCAGTTGGCTTTCCCATAGTGCCAGACAGTTTTTTTAGGAACTGCGTTGGTTGGAGTAGAAGATGGATATGGGAAATTAGCGCTTACTAGATTGTGATCCGAGTTACCAAGGGGCGAGCTAACTTCGACGGAGTATCGAGTTGGATGAGAAGTAAGAAACAGGTCAAGCAGATGGGCTCCTTGACCTTCAACGTCCGGAACTCGCGTTGCACAGTTCACGATTTGGTGCAAATTATTTAGGTCTGCAAAGATCTCGGCGTCTTTGCCAGAAACACTGGTGCCATTGGAGTAATTTAGCCAATTGACATTATGAACGTTGAAATCACCCGCAACAATGATTTCACACTCCGGGTGGGAAGATAAAAATCCGGAGATTTGTTCTGAGATAGCATCGAAGGCTAATGTGGAGGCTTCATTACTGATATTAGGGCTTCTGTATAGAAAACAGAAGAATATGACGTGGTTACGAAGAATAATTTTAATCCATAAATGATTAAATTCAGAAGATGTACTATTGTACACCTTCTGAAACGCCACGTCATTCCTAATATACATGGCGACTCCCCTATGGTCGGAGAAATTGTGCACTAAGGTATACCCAGCCACCTGAAATCGATCTGAATCGGTGTCAGTGACTTGAGTTTCACTTAGTGCGAATATGGCCGGGGCATGCGTATCAAGATAGCACATTACATGATCGAAGTTCGCGAGGAGACCCCTAATATTACAAAAAACAAAGGAGAAATATTTGTTTTTGTTTAGGGGCCTTTCCTGCGCAAGGTCCATGACCTCATTTATGGCTGACTCAGCCGGCGATGCAACCATCGGAGCTTATGGGAACGGCCTTGCTGCAGTGTTATGCCTGCTTAAGCAAGACCATTCCCATCAGCTGGCCGATATTGCTGCAGCGCCGGCGTTGTCTAGCTGGGGGAGCGGGAGAAGAGGAAACGGGAACTTACTTGCTGTCCGTCAGTACGGCGTTGGTGGATTCCGTGTTGGTGACGTCTCCTTTGATTTGTTTTTTTTTTCACTTCACTCCGTTTGCACTATTGTTTTTCGATTTTTTAAATAATTATTGATGCCGATTTTTGTTTTTTATAAAGGCCGGGTTATGACTTTATATCGGGATTATCTTTCTGGTTATGTATTTGATTGTTGCGAGGATTTAATTTTCACGGGGAAGTGGACTTGCGGCAGCACCCGCCCGCACTCTATGCCGGTACAGTCCAGACTCGGTTATTTTAGTCCTATTGGTGAACAGTACTGTCTTTCTTCAGAGCCATTATATTCTGCTCTAAGATTCTTCGACAATTCACCAAAAGCATCCAAAAAGTCACGAAGTCTTCTCTTACGCAAGGTCCACCAGAAGAAAAATCTATAGGAATAACGAAGTTTGAGTCTAACCTGTGAAACCCTTTCGACCAGGAGTTTGATGCGGCTTGTGGACTGCAGTTGCAATTGGCCACCAAGAGAGTGCAACCCAACACCACTAGACTTTTCCTTTGTGGCTGCGTTAAAGACTCTACGTCAATGCTTCAGCAACGATTTACGTTTAAACACTCAAACCCAATATTAAGCCGCGTTTACATCCCAAAGCCACCGCGAAAGTGACAACTGAAACTTTCGCGCAACAGAGAAAAAAGCATACAAATTTCTGTGCGATAAAAGAGTTTCAAAGTGCACTTTCGCGTTGACTTTGGGATGTAAACGCGGCCTTAAAGTTCCGCTTGGCGAAATACAGTCATTATTAAGCAAAAATATTATGAAAAATGTCATCAAAGGAATAACCATTTTTAAGAGACGCCGAGGCGGACATTTGGCAGATATTGTATTCTATTATTAACTTCAGAGCTTGAAATTTAGATTTAGATAAAAATAGCGTAAACTTTTAGGAAAATATTGCGCTTTTCTTTTGATTTAAATTGACACCTCTTGTTGAAATGCCCTGTATAAATTCCCGGAGCAAGTGGGAGCAGTCACCGACTGATAAATAGCATACTCTCCTTCTTTTTGCAGTCTTTTAACAAAAACTCTTTCAATAAAATATTTCTTTTGAATTTAATAAACGCAAAAATATGAATAAAAAAAATATTACTTATTCTTGAAAGGAAAATAAATAAAATCTAAAAGATATAAAAAAAAAGAAAAAATTCAATAGAAAAATAGAAAATGCAAATGTACATTTTATCTAGTACCAATAGTGTTCTTCAAGCACATATTCCCCATCTCGAACTGAGAGCACATGCTTCCTACCTTTACTACCTTCAATAAGAAGGACTTTTCTCCTCCCCCTCTCCCGCTTCATCCGCCCCCGCTGCAAACACCTTTCTATATTTTTTCATTATCTTGTTAAGTCACATGTGATACTTTTATAAATTTCTTATTCGCCGTGTCTTCTCGATTTTTCGTACACATTCACAGGTGTGCGTGTACATTTTAAACAAAAGGCAATTTCCGCTCGGGGGAACACAAAGTCATATCTGATTAAATTTTCGATCCATATCTCCTTTGTGATGCCTTAACCTAAGCAAAAAATAAGGAGGGGGGGGGGGAGGGGATGTGGGTTTTCTTCAGCTACACCTACAACAACAAAAAAGGAAAGATTAAATAAAATAAAAATCTGATAAGCAAAATTTTTTTTTTCGTAGGTCCAAGGCTTATCTTGGCTATTTTCACATCCTTGACGCGTTATACTTTGTTAAGTAAAAGTTTTCCTTGTTTACTAAAGGACAAATAAAAATAAAAACACACAAACACAAAAAAAAAATAATTTTCCAACATTTCTAATAAAGTTGAATAGTGCCGTTGAAAAATACAATTCATTCCGAGCGGAGGTCCTTCTTCTCGCAGAGCCTTATACACTTAAATACCGTTTTCAATTTGGGTGTCCCTTTTAGTTAGTGTATCAACTTTTCCACCAACACCCGCATTCGCCCTTAAAGACCGCTTCTAGCTGAGTGGCCCAATTTTCTCTCTGTGTTTTTCTCACAGTGGTGGTTTTTTTTCCTTCGTATCCTGCGCTCGTTTTCGTTTTTGGTCCTTTGTACTTTGTTGGACGCCAGAGGCTTTTTGGTACTACAGTGGTGAATAAAATAAGCTTGTGTATAATGTCGACATCTTGAACTCTGGGGGATTTTGTGATTTAGGTGGCATACCCCACGGTCCCCAAACGGTTTTTATTCGCTCCATTGAATACAACACATATTCTAGTCCCTTTTGTACCATCTATGAATTATTCTGTAGCTTTGAAACAGTAATCAACTGGGTATACCCATGGCCTGGCTTAAGTGAAAGAGACCGAGTCCTGCTAGTCCTTTGCTCTGTTCACTGGCTCTGGATGGATGGATGCTCTGTGTGTGTGTGAGAGAGCATGAATACCCGGTAATTCAATAAAAAGATTTGAAAGAGACTGAATACAGACAATTGCAAATATTCCCAGCATAAAATCAATTAGCAACGTGAATGGAATTGATGACTTTCTCCCTTGGCTCAAGTCGGATTGATTAGGGACTTTAAATGAAATTCTGCGTTTCGTCTTTTTTTTTCAAATTGAAGGAAGGCTTCAATTTGTGTTAACGAATTTTCGCAGAAGGGCTGGAGATTGGATTTAAATTCATTTAATCTACGCCTAATAGATTGTCATTGGATCGTGTATGATTTTGATGAGAAATTTGAAGGTGAAGGTCGTGGTGATGGGTTGAAGTAAAAAGACTGTAGCATACCCAGAGATAACAGTTGCAGCAATTACCAGCTGTTATTACGCCTAGCAGTCGATCCGCAAACCTTACCCAGTTAGCACAGAATCAGACTAGCACCCGTATATTCTAAAAGCAGTCACAAGGCACAAAGCAACCGAAAGACACATTTTGGTTTCTAATTTTCCACTAGATTACCTATGTTATTATGCACAAATTATACAACAACCTGAGTAAAAATAAAATATAGCCTTACAACGGGCGAACATTGGCAGCTTGGGAGCACATACGGGCTTACGACGGCCAAAAGATTTAAATGGCCGAGAATTGAGCTGTTAATACAAGCATACAATGGCAAATTTGAAACAAACAAAAAAAGAATCTGTACCAAATGTGTTGTTGAATGTGTGCCATCCTCACTCGAGTTCCCGGGTGTTCATGGTGTGAGTCTGGAGACACCTTCTTGCGCAAACAGATTGGCGCGGAGGCGCTGACGGCGGCCGTTATCGAGAGAATTTATCTTACATATAATTTTTCCGCTCCGTCTGCGCTTGGTGTCAGCAAATATGGTGGTCCATGTAATTTAAAGTTTTTTCCAGTTTTTTCTTCAATTAACAACCTGCTTTGCTAAACTCCACACGTGAGATTGGGTGAGATTCGCGTTGACTCCCTCACGTAATTAATGGATACCCCTAAGCACTCGGTGGACAACTAAAGGGGCATTGCCACTTTATCATCAACTCCTAAGCTTTACCTAAACGAACAACAAGACGGTTTCCGGAAGGGCGGTCAACGACTTCAAACGTAATGGTTCTAATCTTGCTATGCGATATAGAGAGCGGTCATCAAGCTGTATACACGAACTTCAGCAAGGACTTTGATCGAGTGAACCATGCTATTTTAATTGCAAAATTATTAAATTTTGAAATACCAGGTTCTGTCCTGGATTGATTAAAATCAAATCTAAACCACAAAACACTGGTTATCAGCCTCAAAGATTTCTATCTAATGAGATCGAAGTAACCTCTGTTGTTCCTCAGGGTAGTCAACTTGCTCCTCTTCTCTTTAATATTTTTATCTCCGATTTATCAGAAAAATTAGTAAATATTCCACATCTCTTCTAAGCGAATGATCTCAAAATTTATAGTGTAACTAGCTGGGACCCGGCACGCCTCGCTGCACCCATAAGCCAATAGTAGCCAATAAAAACCATCCATTGACTTGGTATTTTTCGAGATATGAATTTTAAACAGATGAAGTGCCTCAAGGAACGGGTACATTGGTCTTGAAACGGCCGCCATGGATCTAACGGTATACTGAGTATGCTACATTGCTTGTTGTATTCTACTTATCATACCTTTTCATTTGTTACCCATGTGGAGGGGTTTGCGAAGAAAGTGGTAACCCGCCATCTTTAGACGGCCGCCATGGATCTAACGGTATATTGAGTACTATATTGCTTATTATATTTTAGTTTAGTTTCAATAGTGTTATGGAAATTGTCATTAAATGGAATGATTCAATTTAATGACAATTTTACATTTATGAAGCTGTTAAACAATAAGTAGACCATGAAGTTATTGAAACTAAACTGAAGTGTAAATTCCAAAAATTACCAATTTTTTAGATTTTTCGGCTGTTTCTTTTGGTTGAAGCTATAAAAAATAGCCTACGACCTATTCTCAGACCTACCAAATATAGGTACACAAAAAATTTCATAAAAATCGGTTAACCCGTTTAGGAGTATTTCAAAACAAACACTGTGACACGAGATTTTTATACATTTAGATTAAGAACCAAATTGATGTTTTCTTCATGCAGACGAAATTCATTACCTTACAAAACTGGTGAACCACGAACAAATTGCAACTTAACACCAGCAAATGTCATGAAATTTTTTTCTCCCGTGGAAAAACTCATAGGAGCAGTACTATTATCTCAACATCATGATGTTAAATCAGGTTGATCATATGTCGTAGTTCTAGGCGTAGTTTTAGACCAAAAACTCAATTTCAACCTGCACTACGATAATATTACTGCCAGATCCAACAAACTTCTTGGTTTCATAAAGAAGTCAGCCAAAGAATTCGGTAATGTATGGGTTTGTCACCCATACATTACCGAATTCTTTGGCTGACTTCTTTATGAAACACACTTTTGTTCTTTTGTCCACCCTATACTGGAATATGCGTGTCCTATCTGGGATCCTATATTTCAAGTAAGCAGCAGGAGGATCGAATCCGTTCCAAAGACATTTTTCCTTTTCGCCCTGATAAATCTACACGACCTCCATGACAGCCAAACCCTATCGCACTACTTGGGCAGGCTCAAAGTGCTTTATCTCATGCCTTTATCTATCTTGCGTTGCTTTTGATATCATAAATGGAAAACGTTCTGCTGTGGTGGTTTTACTGTTAAGGCTTATAATAAGATCAATTTCTGTTTCCTCGGCAAAGTCAATACGGGTTCATCATTGAAGAAAAAATTATCTTCAATACTCAAATCTGATTCTCTCGCCTCTGGCTCTGGCTGTGGAGCTGCGGTAGTTTCAATTGAGACAACGTCCAACGTATCTGCTACCGGAACTGCAGTAGCTGTTAGGAGTAGTGGAAGGACTTTCCTGCGGCTACCGTTGCTGAAGCAGTTCCATACGTCGTCGATATATGTGGATGATGATTCTACTGTTAAGAAAGCTGCTGTTTCTAATAATATTTCTGTTAATGACGCTTTTGGTATGTGTACAAACGACGTTGCAGTTGTGATGAGCAAGACTGGTCTTGCACATTTAGCAAGAAAAGCAAGATCAAGACAATACGGGAAAAGGTCAAGGCAAGACTGTAAAATCAAGATAGCAAGTCTTTTTCTCATCACTAAGTGCCAAAAGTCTTACAGCATTTAGCAAGACCAAGACAAGACTGCAAGACTTTCTGCAAGACTTTCTGCAGGACTTTTTGCAGGATCTTTTTCTCACCATTGCAAGACTTTTGGTTAGTGATGAGCCAAAAGTCTTGCTATATTGATATACTCTTCTGTAGTCCTGTCTTTTCTTGGTCTAGCTTTGGTTTTACTAAATGTGGAAGCAAAGGAAAAACTGCAAGACCAGCCTCGCTCATCACTACCCGTAACCTCGGGGGCCTCGGTAGTCTAGGGGTAAGGCGCCTGACTACTATCCCAGAGGTTCCGGGTTCGAATCCCGGCTGAGCCCCACGGTCCTTCGCCTTTTCCACTTTCCCGCCCTCATAACTTTCCTTCTTTCTTCTTCCCTCTTTACATTCCTGATTCATCCTGTCATAGCCTTCGCTAGTCCTTCCCCGCTCCACCAAGCGCATGTCATCGGTTGGCTGATGAGATTCAACTCGTTTCAGGAGGCATAACACTCCAGCGAGTTGTTCCTCAAATGCCCCGATGCCAGAGTCGTGAAATGGTTGGAAGTAGGTGGAATAATATGTATCACGGCTAGGTTGTGGCAGATCCTTCCTTCTCTCTCTCTTTCTACTCTACTCTCTATCTTCCGGCTAGAGCTGCTGTTCGACATTCTATACGAAAAAAATAGATTGTCGAACAGTACAAAGGGGCTTTCCCTAGGTCTCTAGTCTATCACATAAAAAAAACTGGTATTGTTCACGATTCTGCTGATACTAAATCTGATGCTAATGTCGCAGCTGCTGATACTGGCTGGACGGAGGTGCACCGTAAAGACATGTCTGCCATTGTGGAAATAAAAAGGCTTCATTTATTCCGGTTGCATCTTTTTTTTTATTTCAAGACTAGAGGCTCAGGAAAGGCCGTTTTTACTGTCGACAATCTCTCGCTCTACTCGGAAGTTAGTGAAGGGAGGGAGAAGTGGAGGACGGAACTGCCCCAACCTAGCCGTGATATTGTTTTATTCCACCTACTCCCTACCATTACTATCGCGACTCCGACATCAGGGCATCGAAAAACAACTCGCTGGAGTGTTATGCCTCATGAAACGAGCTCAATCTCATCAACCAATCTATAACATGCGATTTGGAGGAGCAGAGAAGGACCAGGGAAGGCTATGATAGGAGAAATCAAGAATGTAAAAAGGGAAGAAGAAAGAAGGAAAATTATGTAGGTGGAAAGTGAAAAAGGCGAAAGACCGTGGGGCTACTGGGATTCGAACCCGGAGCCTCTGGGATGGTAGCAAGACGCCTTACTCCCTAAGCTACATCTATTGACGACTGAAGATAACATCGTAAATTATATATCTACATCGTTTAGTATTGGTCGTGCTAGATTTCGATGTACACGTTTAGTTAAGAAGATTTTCATACGTCACTGAGGTTTTCGACGTTTAACCTGGGTGTTCCAGAGCTCTTTTTGGGCTACAATTATAATAATAAAACCCAGTTTTCGCTTGCTCTCCTTTGATTACACTGTTGAACAGAATCGATTTTAAAATTTTACCCAAGGAAACCCTTTATAGGGTAGGTGGAGGACATGAAGAGGAATCATAATCTGAAATTTTTAACAATTCGGTATTAAAAATAAAAAGTTATAAACAAAAAACTGAATAATTTGAAAAATGAATTTTTTTTGGTAGAATTTTCCGCAGATAACAAAAATATATTATAAAGCATGAATTAATTATTATGTAATTGTGTTATTAAACATTAAAAAATATTTTAATTTAATTAATTGTTTAAAAAAATTTAAATTAATTCTTTAAATAATTTAAATAATTGTTTAAAAAAATGCTAAACATTTTAATTTTTTGTTAGTAATAACTATGCCAAAAACCAAGTAAATCGGACAACTTTTTTTTCCGAAAATTTCAAACTTTAAACATTAATAACTTTTTATTTGTTACGGGAAAACGTGGCCTAAACACGCCTAAGAAAACATTGACTCTTCCCGTGAGTCCTAAAGTCTTGAGGTTGGCAATTGGAATGATAGAAAAAAGTTTCCTTCGCTTTCCTACGATGATCGGGTCAAGTTTGATGGTCGAATGTGATAGCCGGATCCGATAGTTGAATCGGAGCGAAAAAGCTGTCATGTTTGCAGAATGTTGTGACAGCCCAATCCGGCAATTTCTAAATAAACGAGAACGAATCCGCGCAGATCCGCTGATTGTTATTGCTGAAATAGAAAACGCATGGTGGGCAAACCACTTTGACACTTCAATCCGATGCTGTTCCACTCTAATCCGTTCACTGAAATTGGGCCTTAAAAGTTATTTTCGTCCTTTTTCTAGAAATATCATCAAAAAACTTCAAAACTTCGTTCGGTTTTCTTCAATTTTATTTAAAAACAATTCTCTTTCCCACCTTTAAAAACTCTCCACTGATCAAAAGGCAAAATATCCTTTTTATATTCTAACTCTAAAAAATTCAATTTCATTTATAAGATTTATGCACTTTAAAAGGAAAATAGAATTTCTCGCATCAAAGACCATGGCTCCTGTGCAAAAGCAAAAAAAAAGAATCTCAAGAAATTGCGTTCAAAGTGAAAAAAAGTCATAAATAACGAAGCATGAAGACATAAGAAGTGGCAAAGAGATTTGTCTCAGTTGAACATTAGTTTTCAAGTGTTAGGAAGAAGTATAAAACAGGAAAAGGCCCCAAAACACAACTACTACTAAAATAAAAATAGCAAAAGGCAACTTTATATACATACTACTACTTCAATAAAAGCAAATATTTAGGTAGGTCATCCCTAAATTGGATTTTTCTGTGTGAGTATGTGACAATAAAAAATGACAAATTGTGGATAAAAACAGAGAAAAGCGAGAACTTCTTCCCCATCTGGTTGAGAAAAATTGCTTCCATTCAAACAACATCAATCTTAATACATAATAGAGAATAACGTAAGGATAAAATAAATAAAGAATATATCCTTGACATATGTAAGCAAATTATCGTATATAGGGCTCCCCAAAAGGGATATCCATTCCTGGGCCACCACAGTCCCCAGTATATGTGGAGTGTATGGATGGAAACAACAGTAGGGAATACATACTACTGTCTTCTATCTTTAAATAAAGAACAATCTGCAAGACTAAATCAACACTTACCGAGAAGTATAAGAGGGCCTTTGCCCTTTTTATTTGCATGGAAACGTGTACGTAATGCGAATTTCATATAAAGGTCCAAAAGTTTATCCTTTTTTTTGTTTCTTGAGTCTCGGTTTTAAAAAGGCTAAGAGAAAATATACACGTCCTTCTAGTGTAAAATTCAAGAAATAAAATAATCATAAAATTATGTTCAAGTAGAGGACTGCATACATTTGTGTGATAATAATCATAGAATTGCTCGAATATTTGTCCTGACACGAATAGCATGCATAGAGTGAATTATTAGCAGAACTAAAGTTCATTCAAGACATCTCCAGCGACGAAGAAGCGGAGGTGACCATCGTCGAGGTCATTAACCAAAAAAATGATGGTGATACAAATAAACTTTCATCATTGTATAGCGGCTTCTGCTGATCTTTTGCTTCGTCGATATCGTCCTAGTCCAAGAGCCATGGATCGCTGGTGATAGGATCTCTAGCTTAAGGACGCCCAAATTTAATCTCTTCTATACCAAAGGTAAGGGAAACCCCAGAAAAGGTACTCTGGTGAAAAACGATATTAACACCTTTCTTTTCCCTCAATTAAGTGACGGAGACTTTACGGTAGTCGACCTACAGTTAAAACAGAAAAAATTCAGGTTGGTCTCTTTTTATCTAACCGAGGAATATGAGGACCCTCTACCTCTGATTACCTTCCAGGACCTAGTAATTACACCGAGGCTACCGCGGTCCTGGTTATTGAGAGGTGATGCAAATGCACACCACACACAATGGGGCAGAACGGACACCAACGACCGAGGGAAGCTATTTTTAATTACCTCTTACGAACCAGGCTTGCAATCTGTAACAAAGGAAATGACCCCACCTTTGCTACCATGGTACAGAGAGGAAGTGCTGGACATCACCCTTGCCTTGGGCTGTCACTCCGACCAATTACTGGCTTGGAAGGTCTTGAAGGAACACTGTTTCTCCGACCACAGGTTTAAAGAGTTCCATCTATAAGACTCGAGCCCATCCACCAATTCAAAAATAAAAAACTCAAATCGCAAAAAAAGCTTGCTCGGGAACAACTCGACAGCATGGTGGACATTTTCACAGAACAAAGCTCCAACGCCATAAATAAAGCTTGTCCGAGCAGACCGCATAAACAGGCTTCCAAACCCCCGTGGTGGTCTCGTGAAACTCCGAAAAGAGTGTGCAAAGAAATTTAATTCAGCTAGACGCAACAACAGCGTAACCTCTGGGGGCTGCTATAAGTCGAAGTGGAGTAGATCCAAAATGACAATAAGGAAGGCCAAACGAACCTCCTGCCCTACCTTTTGCAGCAATATAGAGTCCACATCGGAAGCCTCAAGGCTAAGTAAAGTACTAACTAAAGCTCCAATAATGCTTAGTTACTTACGCAAAGAAAATGGCGAGTAGACGGACTCAAGCGGAGAATCTCTGACATTACTCATGGGCACCCACTTTCCAAGTAGTACCACGACTGAAACAACGGTATTCTAGGGGTAAGGCGCCTGACTACTATCCCAGAGGTCCCGGGTGGCGGTGCCACGGTCCTAGCCTTTCCCAATTTCCCACGTACATAACTTTTCTTCTTTCTTCTTCCCTCTTTGCATTCCAGATTCTTCCTGTCATAGCCTTCACTAGTGGTTCCCCGATCCACCAAGCGCATGTCATCGGTTGGTTGATGAGATTCAACTCGTTTCAGGAGGCATAACACTCCAGCGAGTTGTTCTCGATACCCCGATGTCAGAGTCGCAAAATGGTTGGGAGTCGGTGAAATAAAAAAAAAAAATACCGCAGCAAGGTTGTGACAGTTCTTTCCTTCACTTCTCTCTCTATCTTCCGACTAGAGCTGCTGTTCGACATTTCAAAATAAATACATGGTCGACAGTATAAAGGGGCCTTCCCTAAGTCTCTAGCGTGTCACATAAAAAAAACCATTCCGATAAACCCTCCAGTCTTACAACAGCTGGATCGAGGCATCGCTGGTGTCTCTCATCTATCAAATGCTTACCGGTCTTGGAGACTGCTCTGTCCGAAGGGTCGTCAACAGAGGTACCCCGCTAGGAGGAGTACTTTCCCCACTTCTATGGGTCGCGACTGTGAATCAGCTGCTGAGACGCATGGTAGCAGTGGGACACCACGTACTGGCGTACGCGGATGCATCTCTGTGATCTCATGTAGGCGCCGATACTAACTCTTTCAAACTGAGCTGCCACCCACGGACTCAGCGTTAACCCACAAAAAACAGAAATAGTCCTCTTCACGAGGAGGTATAAAACCCCACCCCTAACTCCTCTCCAGCTTAACGTTTTGTAGTAACTCTGGGCAAAAAGCTAGGGAAGAAATGGAGCTTCTCCCCTAACATAGTGCGATGGATCTATACAGCGATTGTCTTTCCAATACTTCTATAGGAGGTCTTAGTATGGTGGTCAACCTTGAATAAGTCCACGGTGCTAAGCAACCTACAGAAAATCAAGGATGGGGGAGGGGCGCGCATCATCTCATCTCATCGCCATCTAGATTCTAGACCTTCGGTATTTTAACATTGAATAACTCTCGCATTTTTAGCCGATTTCGACAAATGTACACGATTCTAAAATTCCATTTTAGCTATGAGTCTTTTCACATCTAAAAAACGCGCTGATCGTTCCAATCGTTCAATTGTGCGTACTTATCGTAAAAATATGGGAGAAATTCACCCCCTTCAGACAACACAATTCGTAGTTTGGTGCATAGTTTTTAGTTTCATTCGAACACGTCCGCAACGCCCAATAAAGTTGTTGAAGCGGTAATAAAGAGTGTTGCCGATAATCCAAATGTGTCGTATCGCCGCCGATTTCAGGAGTTAATCATGAGTGGAACGACTCTCTGTAGCCAACGGATAAGCCGTGTCGCTTGCAATATGGAAATACCGTCACAAGAATGATCGATGCCGAGCCGAAATTTTGATGACAGACGAAGCTCATTTTACACTCTCAGAAATAACTATCTTTAATTAATAAAAGAAAGTTTCTGTATGCGTGTATGTATGTGTGCGCTATAGCGGGCGCACCAGTCATCGTAGAGCTTCGAAATTTTGCACGAAGGTCCGTTGGGGTCTGCCCTGAAACACCTCGAAGCCAGATTTTCGAAATTCAAAATGGCCGCCGAAAAATGACCGAAATTCAAAATGGCCACCAAAATATGAATTTGCAAATTGTGTTCCGATTTCAATGAAAGTGGGTATCTAGGGGTTCTTAAGGTCGCTAAAAACGAATTTGTGGTCAAAACTTAAAAATTCAAAATGGCCGCGCCAATATGGCCGACGAATTTGCCAATTGTGATCCGATTCCAATGAAAATCGATATCTGGGGTTTTTTGAGGTAGCAAATAACGAATGTTTGATCGGACCTTATAAATTCAAAATGGCCGCGCCAATATGGCTGATGAATTTGCCAATTGTATTCCGATTCCAATGACAATCGGTATCTGGAGTTTTATGAGGTAGCAAATAACGAATGTTTAAACAAAACTAATAAATTCAAAATGGCCGCCCCAATATGGCCGACGAATTTGCCAATTGTGATCCGATTCCAATGAAAATCGATATCTGGGGTTTTTTGAGGTAGTAAATAACGAATGTTTGATCGGACCTTATAAATTCAAAATGGCCGCGCCAATATGGCTGACGAATTTGCCAATTGTGAGGAAGAACTGTATATAGTTCAATTATAAAAAGGCAAATTTGGTTTTGGTTGTTTCCAAAAAAAGTCTACACATCACGAAATATTTTATAAAAAAACAAATAAGTTCCATTCCCCGACCCTATTGCCGTGAACTTGGCCACTTTCTAAAAAGTGGGAAATTTCTTAAATTTCCCCTAAACAGTGGAAACAGTAGAAATATGTTTTCAGATTTGTATGAGGAAGAACTGTATATAGTTCAATTAAAAAAAGGCTGTTTGCATTGTAAAGCAAATTTTGTTTTGGTTGTTTACAAAAAAGTCTCCACATCAACGAATAAGTGCCCCCTATTGCCGTGAAGTTTGGCACTTTCTGAAAAGTGGGAAATTTCTTAAATTCCCCCTAACAGTAGAAACGGTAGAAATAGGTTTCCAGATTTATATGAGGAAGAACTGTATATAGTTCAATTAAAAAAAGGCTGTTTGCATTGTAAAGCAAATTTTGTTTTGGTTGTTTACAAAAAAGTCTCCACATCAACGAATAAGTGCCCCCTATTGCCGTGAACTTTGGCACTTTCTGAAAAGTGGGAAATTCCTTAAATTCCCCCTAACCTGTGGAAATAAGTTTTCAGATTTGTTATGAAGAAGAACTGTATTAGTTCAGCTAAGAAATCCTCTTTATAAATTTTATTTTTGTTGTTTACAAAAAAAGTCCCCATGTCAGGAAATATTTTATAAAAAACCAATGCCATTCCCCTATTCCCGTGAAGTTTGCCACATTCTGAAAAGTGGGAAATTCCTTAAATTCCCCCTAACCTGTGGAAATAAGTTTTCAGATTTGTTATGAAGAAGAACTGTATTAGTTCAGCTAAGAAATCCTGTTTATAAATTTTATTTTTGTGTTGTTTGTGTATTTATCAATCACCATTCTCCACATACGGGGTAAGCCATTAATTTGTAAAACAATTTGAAATTTTTTAATTATTATAGTGTGTTGTTTTTATGTGAGTAAGGTTTTTCATTTCTAAGGCTAATTATAATTTTTTAATAAATTATATTTTCTGTGTTGCCTTGATGTGAATCAGGTATTTAGGTCATTGATTTTTGTAGTATATATTTTTATTTTTTTAACGGACTGACAATAAAACTGTTTTTTTAAAAATGCCTATGCCACCACGAAAAAAAAATGTTTGAGAAATAAACAGGCGGAAAAGAGAGAAAGGGAACAGAGAAGAAGACAAGAAGAAAATACTGCTCAAAGAGAAGCACGGTTAACCGGGAACAGGGAAAGGAGCCAGCGCAGAAGGCAAGAAGAAAATAGTCTTGAAAGAGAATCACGGTTAACTCGGAACAGGGAACGAGTCCAGAACAGGAGGCAAACAGAAAATACTCCTGAGAGGGAAGAACGATTAACTGGAAACAGGGAAAGAGACCAGAGGAGAAGGCAAGCAGAAAATACTCCTGAGAGGGAAGCACGGTTAACTGTAAACAGGGAAAGAAACCAGAGCAGAAGACAAGAAGAAAATACTCCTGAAAGAGAGTTAAGAAGACATAATGATAGAACTCGATCAACTAGAGTCCAAAGGCGAATTTGGGGCGATTTAAAAAATGTAGGATTTAATTATGAAGCAGCGGTAGATTACGCTTCTGAACCTCTTTGCATGATAGGGTCAATGGAAGAAACGTGTCAATTCTGTGATGCCAAGAAATGGAAAAAAGAGAGACCAGGTATGTGCTGCAACGGAGGGAAAGTTCAACTACCTGCTTTGGTTGATCCTCCTGAGCCTCTACGTACATTCCTAATTGGAGACAACACAGATTCTAAGCATTTCAAAAACAAAATTAGAAGATACAACGCCGCCTTTCAGATGACATCTTTCGGAAGTTCAAAAGAAATCAGAGAGCCAGGTTACATGCCAACGTTTAAAATTCAAGGCCAAGTGTATCACCGCATCGGAAGTCTGCGCCCTCTACAGAATGAAGAACCAAAATTTCTGCAAATTTATTTTGTTGGAGATTGTCAACAGCAAGCACAACAGCGTTGCAGAAATGTACCTCAAACGAGACAAGACATAGTGCTACAGTTGCAAGATATGCTTCACCAGCATAACTCTTATGTTCGTAGCTTCAAATTAGCGATGGAGAACATACGACCGATAGGTGGCGCTCAACATCAAATTTAAAAAAAAGTTGTAACATATTTTTATTAGGTAACTCTAAATTTTTATATGTATCCAAAATCAATTTTGCAGATTTGTTCTTTTTTTCATTATACTTTTTCCTACCGCGGACTGTGCACACATAATCTTTTTTTATTGAAAGGCGTTGCAACGCACGCGGGTTTTTTGCTAGTCTGTCAATAAACTGTCGAATTTGGCGAGCAGAGAACCCGAAGCACGAAACGTCACTGCTTGGGACGGCGCACGCTATTGTGTCCGAAACACGTTAAAAGGGTCTGACGAACCTATTTTCAACAAGATGGCCACGCTCGATGCCACACCTCGGTCACTAAGATGAAGTTCCTGTAAAAGTAAAGTTTCCAGCATGCCGAAGACCATTGGCGAACTCAAAGCTAACATACGAGCCGAAGTAGCTGCTATAACGCCGGCAATGCTGCCCAATGTTGTGCAGGATGCCCGAAAAAGAGCTGCTTTAGAGAGAATATCCTAAATAAATCTTGTTCATTTGTCTAAATCGGCTAAAAGCTGTCCGAGTTATTTAAAGTTGAAATACCGAAGGTCTAGATGGCGCATCCCATCTAGTATGCAAACTTATTTCATTGGGCGTCACCAAGGTTTTTTTTTGTAACAGGGGGCCGCAGTATCATAAAGTTTGGAAACCAATGGCTTAGATCAGTGATTCTCAACCTTTTTTTTGTTGCGGCACACTTTTAACAATTTCAAAATTTGGCGGCACACCAACAATACAATAAATTTAAAACAATTTTACTTATAGACCGTCAGCTAGTGACAGATTTAGGTGCCCCATTTTCTCATGGTAGCCTCGAAGAGGGTTGAAAGGACATTGAGTTGGAAGAAGTTAAATAAAGGTGACGCTCCTGGAGATAAAGTAACGTAACGTAACGTATTTTTCGTAACAGAAATACGAGGCGTGTCTCGTCGATATTTTCACGCCAATATCTTTATAGGAATATTAACGATGAATGTGATCACACGTTTGATGGGATTGTGTAAGAAAATCGGTTATATTCTCGATTTAGTATGACGCCCTTGTTTCCATCACTTAGCCATCATTTACGCTCAAGCCTTCACTTTTCGGGAGCCAGTTTCCTAGCGCGCTAGCAAATGGGGGGCATTCCGAAAGAGTTTCCTCAAAAATACCACTCAAAAAAAGACCAGCGATACTGAAGTGAGGTTAGCATTATCAGTTTTTTATAATGGCCCTACCTAGTAGGCAAACCTTACTTCAAATTAAGTGGGGCGATATCTGCCTTACATATTCTGAAAACGTTTTGAAAACCTTCAAAAAAAAAAAAAAAATACCCCGGCTTCACCGGCTGATCAAGCAAATTGGCGAACTGAACTTCTAACCTCAGTTCAGTTTGCATATACATAGTTTAACCATATTAAAACAAACCTCAGCTCACACAAAGGATCCCGAACTGAAGTTGAATGTAAAAGCTCGCTCAAAAAATAATTAGTAATCAGCTATAATAGTGTAGCTGACTTCTGGCGAAAAGGCAACAATTTGCACGAATTGAATATAAACTGGACTTTAGCCGGTGAAGGCACTTACGTACTTTGAACTGAACATTATTGCACTGAGGTCGGTGAAGCCGGGCATTTAGCATACTCAATAGACCGGTTCTGGTTCGATTACAGGTTTTTTTTTATGTGACACACTAGAGACTTAGGGAAGGCCCCTTTGTACTGTCGACCATGTATTTTTTTTTTTTTTTGAAATGTCGAACAGCAGCTCTAGTCGGAAGATAGAGAGAGAAGTGAAGGAAAGAACTGTCACAATCTAGCTGCGGTATTTTTTTTTTATTTTATTTCACCGACTCCCAACCATTTTGCGACTCTGACATCGGGACATCGAGAACAACTCGCTGGAGTGTTATGCCTCCTGAAACGAGTTGAATCTCATCAACCAACCGATGACATGCGCTTGGTGGAGCGGGGAAGAACTAGTGAAGGCTATGACAGAAGGAATCAGGAATGCAAAGAGGGAAGAAGAAAGAAGGAAAGTTATGTAGGTGGGAAATTGGGAAAGGCTAGGACCGTGGCACCGCCGGGAATCGAACCCGGGACCTCTGGGATAGTAGTCTGGCGCCTTACCCCTAGACTACCGAGGCCCCCGAGGGTTAAGCAGCATTGGATGTAATTAGTACTCAGTTGGGAGACCGTATTGGTAAAACGATACTTGCGTTTAAAAATATAAAGTTTTCGACACAGCCGCAGTTATTATTCACATATCCACGCCGAATTACTCAAACTGTTCGGAATCTCTTTTCCACTCGGAATCGAGGAGAAATAATTTTTTCTCCGGGGGGGCCAAATGAGGCATTTCCGTATGACGAGGTGCGAATGAGGCAAGGGATAAGATACTCGGTGTGGGCCTTATAGGGCAATATACTCGGAGTCCACATGGGGCGGTCGGGCTAGGCTGCTTTTTTTAACGCTACATATGCTTCCTTCGCTGCAGTAATTGACCTGCCTATGACAACTGTATCATCTGCATATGCCATTAGCTGAATAGACTTGTTTAGAATTTGCTCCGTATTTTCACTCGGTTTATCATTCGACTCAATGAGGTTTTAGTGATTTGAATTAATTGGTCTGGAAAGTTTAGTTCCACCATTGCTTCGTAGATTTTTGAACTTAGTGCAAGATCATAATATGATATATATTATTATATATGATATATAATATTATACTGTCTTAAACTCAATGCAAAAGAGGTGGGTCCCTATATTGCACTCTTTCGTCTTTTCAATTGCCTGTCTCAATGCGAATATGTGATCGGCTGTGGACTTTTGTTTCCTGAATCCCCAGTGGTTATTTCCAATTGCTTTTTCATACTAGTGCAACAAGCGAATATACAGGATATACAAGAATATTTTAAATGCTACATTCAATAACATAGTTCCTCTGTAGTTGGAACAAACAAGTTGGCCCCCTTTTTTGGTTTAGTAAATCTAAGAAAAATTATCACCGGTATAGCGGTATGCTAGATTCGGCTGGGCAGAATAACTGAGTCGGCATAACAATAATGCCGAGGACACGCTGCAATGATTGCGGCAAAAATATTTTTCCCGTCGCGTTATACATACAAAATAATTTGTGTTGTTTGCATTTCTAAAATTTGGCGGCACACTTCAGGAATTTGGCGGCACACAAAAGTGCCGCGGCACATTGGTTGAGAATCACTGGCTTAGATAAACCAAACAGAACGCCATCACCGCCTTCTTCCACAGTAATAGGGGGGGGGGGGGGTGGCGGGGGTGGGGGAGGGGGGTGGGTAATTTGGGGGAACTAACAAAGCAGGCAGTCGAAATGAATATATTAAAATCGTCAATAAAAATATGAGTTCTATTTTGTTTTCTAACATAATTATTACTAGTAGAAATATAATTATTTACGGAAAATTATTGGTTTTATGGACCATACAAAGTATCCATAAAATCATTTTCAATCATTGAATTGCTCAAATATTTGTCCTGACATGAATGGCATACACAGAGTAAAATATTGGCAAAGCTAAAGTCCAGTGGGTTAATCAACATCCAAATAACGACCACCAAATCTACACTAGCTCTAAAAACGCTTCTCATTTCTGCATTAATTAAACTCCATTCCAATTCTGAAATAGATCCTTGCTATGTTCGCAAATTCATCTCTGTCCACAGCAAACCACTCGCCATTATAAACCATTATAAACAAGCTCCTGCAAAAATAAATCGATCCGAAATTGCTTATATTACCGGAAGCCGAGTGTAAAATGTTGTGGCAATTGTCATATTTCTGTGTGAAATTTTCAATCAACGATGAAATTGCATTTAATTCCGATGCAGCAAAACGAATTTTCCTCCTTCACCACCAGAAAATACAGGATAATAACTTCACTTCCGATTCCTCATTAAAAAGTTAAATTTTCTCCAGAGTCCTGCAGCCAGTGCAGTCACAGTGCAATCCATAATAATTGACTAGCTTTAAAATAATCACGATCCATAGAACAGCTTTCTGCTGCAGGGAATTTGAAATCTTAGTCAAAAAAAAACACACACAAACAGGAAAAGAGTAGAATGACTGCAATGTCACGTAGTTAAACATCAATAATCGAAATAGAAACTCCATTTAAAAAAAATAATGAAATTCCTTCCATGGCAGCCGGCAACTTTCTTCTTCCGCACTCGAGCTGGAAATTAAACTAAACGACTTCAACTGCAAATTGCCAGAAGAAAACTTCCAAATGGGAATTCTTGGGAAGTTTGTTTCTATACAACAGGAATTGTTAGAATTAAACTTTTTAAGTAATTTTAATCTTGTTTTAATTATCCTTTAATATTTCCACTAGAAAAACAATTGTCAAACGGGTGGATTTAAGACGGCGAGCACAAGTAAGTCAAGGCTGGGTGTTTTCTGCTTGGCTTTTTGGAGCGAATCCAAGTTTCGGTGCAATCTATAGCAGGGACGAGCACAAATCGCAATGGGAATTCCAGTTCAGTTCTGATGGATGAGAACAACAAAACGTAATCAAGGTCGGCCGGGACATGAATGCGGGTAAAAATGATGCCTTCAGGGGAAATTTTAATATTGGAGGAAAAAAATTCAAAATTACTTGAATAGGAAAATTTCTATGGATTTGTTCCGTAGAGCTTTAATAGTAGAGAGGGAAACTGATATTAAATTGAGGCGTTCCGTTTTTCACAAATATCATGGAACATCACAATACAATTGTGGATTTGTGGATTTATTAGTGGATTTTTATCCAGTAGCCTTCACTCAGAGATTTTTGGTGGGCTTTGTAAAATTTCTAACCTAACCAATAGGACTTTTCGACTGTTATTATGTAAGCGATTCACTTTGACGCAGCACTCGATCTGGTAATAATTCCTAGGCCTTTCTAATTCGTGCTCCACAGGCAGTACCGAATTTTGGGGTGGGCGAACCCGAGCGACCGCCCTAGGGCGCCATGTCCCAGGGGTCGCCTCGCCGTGATCCAGTAATGAGTAAATTTATTTAGTTATTAAATGATAGCACTTTAACCCAAACAAAGATTGTCTTTAAAAAAACATAAAAGACAGCTGAGGAGTGTTCGAACAAAAGGTAACATTTCCATCGCTGCTTTTTTTTCAGAAATCACTAAAATGTGATTAAAAGAGTTAGCATATTTTTTTAAAATATAATGTTTATGCAGAAATATACATTGAAAAAGTTACCTAACAAACACTATTTCGCCCATTTAAAAACTTTCATATTAATGGAGATAACGGAGTTTGAAATTTGGAAATGTTACCTTTTGTCAGTAAAACTTGGAAATGTCACTTTTTGATAATCATTTAATGGAGACGTTACCTTTTGAAAGAATTAAAATAAAAGCTTGTGAAATATTACATAGGGAAATGTCCCTTTTTGCTAGAACTACAGAAACATTTTTATAAAGCAGTGGAAATGTTCCTTTTTGTTTGCAAATCGACATTTTAACGTAGATTTTCTAGCGGAATTGTTGCTATTTGATACCCCAAATTCAACTAGAATGTGTAGTTTACAGATTTATGTACACTTCTGCAAAAAAACGCAAAAAACCCAAAAGTGGAAATGTTACCTTTTGTTCGAACACTCCTCAGCTGTCAAAGGCACTTTATTATACGTTATTTTGCAGCTGTTGCCTTAATTTTCTAGCAATAATACCAGTGCTGGGCGTTAGCACTTCTTGAGAGCCAAACGAGCTTAGCCGGAAACTAGAGCTCTCAAATCCTGCTTGTGGGTTCAAGTGAGAGAGGTATATGACTCTCAATTGTTAACACAATTGCGCACAATTTAGCCTACGATGACGACTGTACTCGCATTTACTTTCTCGAATAAAAATAATATATGACCTTACAACGGGTGAACACCGACCCTAATTGAAATATAGTCCTTGAACATATGCCGACCCGGTTTAAAATGTAAGATCGAAAACAGACTGTAAATTAACTAATTCTTCAATATTCCCGATTGCTCGGTAAACGAACGGAAACTATTCTGAGGTAGTGAACAAGAGACGAAACTGAAAATGTACTGAAAACTAGGTAAATTCGACTAAAGAGTGTGGACGGAAATCAGGCGGCATTTAGACGGAAACATTTAGACATTTGGCTGGAAAAAGTGAGAATTAGAAATTTTCAAAATCCAAGAGGCCGAGTCCTCCTTCCTGGAAATATTCCAAGTCTAAAAGTGATACCTAAATATTTCTGCCTCTTTTCAGTTTTTTGTAAATATGTACTCGTTAAGGGTAACTGACTCAGTTTTCAGTGTAAATAATAATTCTGCTTTATTTGAGACAGAGTTCCATCTTTAAGTGTAATAATCCAAAGAACGATTGTACATAACGAAAATGATCAAATTCCACATTCAACAATACATTTGGTGCAGATTATTTTTTTGGTTCAAATTTGCCGTCGTATGTCCATGTGTACAGCTCAGCATCCGTCCATGTGTACAGCTTAGCATTTTGGTGAAGTTTGGCAGTAGTGAGCCCTTATTTTCTCCCAAGTGGACGGTGTTCGCCCGTTGTAAGGCCATCTTTTATTTCTGCTCGGTTTATTGTATAATTTGTGCATAATAGCAGGGATATTCTACCTAAAAGCAATGTCTTCAAAAAGTTAGTGGCGCATAGAAATATCTCGCACGGGGTGCCATATTACCTAAAGCCAGCCCTGTCCACAGATGCTCTAATTGTTACCGGTATTCTCCGTTCTGCTCCAACAAAAATAAGAAAGTAATTGCACTACCTAAATGTAAATCCCCAAGTAGTCTTGCCGACTATCGTTCTATAAGTGTCTTATGCTTTTTAGGTAAGGTACTAGAAAAATTAATGGCATGTCAAATTGATAGTCACTGTGAGACGGGCACAGTCTGGCTTTCGCAAAGGCAATAGATGTAAAACTGCACTTCTGAAGGTTACTACTAACATCCGAATGGCTCTTGACTCCGGTAATGTTGCTTTTCTCGTTCTTGTTTTCAGTAAGGCATAGTTATAGTGTTGACCACATGCGCCTATTTACCAAATTGGCAACCCACATGAGGTTTACATCCTGTGCTACCTCTTTAATCCGTAGTTACCTGCAGAGTCGTTCCCAAAAAATCAGGTTGCCTAACTCGACTTCGGATCGGTTACCGATAACATGCGGCTTTCCGCAGGGCTCCATACTAGGACCATTACTCTTCTCTATATATAAATGATCTTAGCAGTGTCGTGACAAGCTGCAAACTCCACATGTTGGATGATGTTCAGATCTACTTAAACAGCCGATTTGGACTTGATGAGAACTGTATTGCGGGCATAAATGCAGATCTCAAGCGTATTTATCAATGATCTGTATCCAACCGTCTACAACTTTATGCCTCTAAATCCTGTTGCATTCCAATGTATAGGAGTAAATTAGATACCGACCGTTTTCCACCTATCGTTCTTATGAACACACGCCTACCTTATCAAACGCGTGTCATTAATCTAGGCGTTTATCTGCACTCTCAACTTACCTGCTGCGTTCATATTTCTCTTACTTGATTTAAAATTTAGGGTAAGTTACGGCGTCTTTGGCTATATGCCTCCATCCTACCCTTAGGCTCACGCTCAAAGATAATTAAATCTCTAGTGTTACCCATATTTTAACTACGCTAGTTTGATCTTTCCTTCTCTTGATGCTGCGTGCCGTGGTAAGGTAATCTTAATATGGTCTTCAAGGACTTCGTAAGGTTTGTCTACATTCTTCGCCGATTCGATCACATCAGTCCATATACCCTATGTCTTTTGCCGCTTCTCTTAATTCGGCATAGACTTCTTTTGCTACCAATAAGAGCCTTCTCACGATATTTACGTCATCCGCATATCCAAGTAGTTGTACAGACTGTGTTGCTATGGATGAACTTCTCTGTACTTACCTTATCACCCATTCTAGGACCAGGTTGAAAAGCATGGGGCTAATCCATCTCCTTGTCTAAGACCTTGTCGCACTTCGAACTTTTCTGTTACTGCATTTTGGATTCTTACTTCCACCAGTGAGCTATTCGTTGCGCATTTGATCAGTTGTACCTACTCTGAGGGGACTCCCAATTCCAATAGGATACTGTACAGCCTCTCTCTGTTTATCGAGTCGTAAGCCTATTGAAATTCGAAAAATATCTGGTATATCTATATTGCTTTTCCTTACACGACGGCAAATTGCATTGAATTTTTGTTTTGAATTTTTTTATATATCCTATTTCAAAAATAATGTCCTACTACTCTTTGTATGAGCGTGTAAACCTGTACCCAACTAAACCTTACCTACCCAAAGCTAACCCCCCAGCTTTCAAGGGACATAGGAACAGTCATTTATCCTTTTCTGTCTATTTATTGCAGCAATTTTCGTATGAATTGGTACCGATAGGATTGAATATATCACAGCGAGTCAGGCCTAAAACACCGGTGTACACAGTCAAAATAGACATTCAACTGCGGCATAAACCGAAAATAACTGAAAATTGGAATAACCCTTAGAAAAAAAATTATAAATGAAATGTCGAATTTTTCCCAAGATCGGAATGAGCCAAAAAAAAAATATTCTAAAAGTCAAAAATCAGTTTTTTGCAAATATCTAAGTTGTATCATAAAATAGTTTTTACAAAGTTCGAAGGGTATGCGATTATTGCCGTACAAATTGCTCTTCATGAGATATTGCCGTTTTTAATAATCAAAATACTCATAAGTATGTCCTGAAAAGTAGCCTTAGTAAGGCATCCCGCCAGCTTAACCTGTCGTCTTCATCTAGTACACGGCAGACCTCCTTGTTAACCTGGTAGTCTGGTATTGCCTGATTCACAGCTTTTGTTAGCTGGTTAGTGGGATTCACTTGTTTCAGGGATCATAGCATTCCAACGAGGCTATCTCCTGCTTACCCTGAGGACTTCCCGCTGTTTAAAAAAATTAGTTTATCAGATTCTCAATAAAATCTATTGAGGGACTACTTGGCTAATATTTTAAGAGGTGATCATGGAGAAATTTGGAGAAAACAATTGTTCTAGAGAGGCGGGCTATACCCACTATCCACTAAGATCCACTGATGTGATTACGCAAAACAAACTTGAGAGACTCCATATAGAAGATATGTAAGTTCAAAGTATTACCCCCACCACAGCCTATCCTATAGATTTATCTGAATACTGACTTTCCACGTAGGCTAAATGACACTTCAACCTCACCTAATGTAGATCAAAAGCAATAAATATCCACTATTTCTTTTTTCTAGTGTAACGGTTTGTAAGAATAAAAGCGTCATGGTACCATGCTGGGGTTTTTTTTTTTTTTTCAATTGATGTAAGTTGAAAGACAATTTACAACTGTTTTTTGTACAATTTATATAACGCATGTTTGGTTGTTGTTGGTGATATTTTAATTATTTTAATTAAATTAGTAATTTTGAAGAACAATTCAGTGTTTGGTTTTGGTTTCAGTAAAATTGATTTTTTAGGTGAAGTCCTAGAGGACCGTTGATGGCATAGTGGCGGCGTTAAATCTCGCTCAGGACTTTCCCTTGCAGGTAACCTCCTAGCTCCAATAAGTACTCGCTCGAGCGTCAACCAAAAATTCAAGGGCCGTAACCTATGTATTGGCAGGCCAAGTTACAAATCTTTCGACATGTCCGAATAGGTGCGCCATTGTTACCTGTGAAAAGTTTCGTCATTTCAATCTGAATTCTTTGACATTTCAACCCACGTAAATCCGTTCAATGTAACTAAATCTTTAAAGTGTACATAATTGCAATACCTAAGTTGGGCAACAATATTGCGTATAAAATGTATTCTACATAAAACCATCTCATTTAACCTTGGAAAGTGAAACTTTTCGAATAAACATGAGATGAATAAAGCATTTTAACCCTTCCACCCTTTTGTATACTATATATAATATTCAGTATGAATTTGATAATCTGCACAGAGCTATGTAAGTTGTAACGTAAACAACTTGAATTTCAATCGTCACCATTCGATATATTTAAATATAGCAAGAGTTCCAAGATTCTCTCTCTCAATCCTTTTATCCCTTGATTCCTTTGATATACAAACAGTAGTAAATCTGCTCCTAGAAATGCTGTCAACGTCACGTACCATCCAAATCCTTTTCTCTCATTAGACTGAAAATGTTTATCCTGTTTTTTTTTTTATTTTATTAAAAGCTACCAAAATTTATTCATCTCAGAGCAGCAAACATGAATAATTTACGACATTATCTTTTTTCGGCTCTCTCTCTCTGTCTGTCCCTCTATGTGTGAAATACATTCTTAAGACAATGCATGATTAGAAAATCAATGAAGCTTTTATAATGGTTTTCAATCCTCCTTTCCACTAATAAAATTTACTTTTTTTTGCTGATATCCTATTCAACGAGATTCATCCGGATTTCCTTCAATTTGGTGTGTGGGGGTGGTAGTATGGCTTTCCTTTCAATACATCAAAATGAATAGTGGTTGAGCGAGGCGGCATCTGGTAGCTGTGCCTGGATGGTAAAGTTCAAAATGCTGTAAGTATATGAAAGTACGTGGGGCCATAAGTAAACGAAACAGGACAAGAATGGTTACTATACCACCACTAATATGTACTGATAAACCAAGGACTAAATTCAATTAACTGATGTATCAAGCTGCTTTTAACTCTCAAGTGAATTTCCTGCTAAGTGGGAATGATGGGGATAGAAACGATCGGTTTGGACATAGATTCTCTCGCTCTTCGGGGCTGTGTTTTTTTTTCTGTGTGTGGTAGGTACGATATCCTTACAACACCAACAGCACCAATCTTCTGTTTTATTTTTGGTTTCGTTTAACTTGGCTCGGTTGCATGGTGTAGTCCCTTTGCAATCAAAATGCTTCTAAGGGGGTATTGTAAATAGATCGATTTGTGAAAATACAATAAATGAAATCATATCACAAATTCTCGGGATTTGGCTCCAGGCATTGACTGAAAGCCATGGCGATGGTGTGAAGGTAAGCATGTATGTTTTTTTTTCTTTTTCACATTGAATTCATGGAACGAATTTCAAAACCTTTACAAATTCTTACCTCAACAATATTTCCCATATGACGCGGTATAGAATTAAGCTGAGAGTGGTTTGCTTTTATACCGGGAAAAAATTTGAAATGTATACTTGGTGATATTCACAATAGCAAAAAGGGGTAAATATTGATTTAAGCATGCTTCAAGCATTAGGACAGGGAATTGGTGTTTATTGTATTGAACGAAAATGAGTTTATTTGTGAATGGCATGCAGAAATAATCGAACAGAACAAGATTACACTAGTATTCGATTGCACTAATACGTTAATTCGCAACTAGCATGCACAGCGAACAAATAGGCATGCCACAAAATTACACACTCTCCCGCCACAGGCGTGCACGCTTCCGCCACAGACACGGCAATCCAAAAATTCAGACAGGAAAATTTATAAATGCGCCCGCATCGGCATAGATTATTCCAAACGGGAGTTTTGTTTTACCAAGCGGTCCCCCAGCTAAACACTAACCACCTCCAATGCTGCTTGACCTGCGCAATCGAAGGAGAACCGTTCTTTTTTAAAGCCATACAGGCGATTTCTTGCATGCCTGTGGCGAGAGCATGCATGCCTGTGGCTATCTGATTTAGAAGCGTAGGATGCTTTCTTTCGTTTTAAATTTGAGTTTACAAAAAGACCCTTTGACATTGGTCGTGCGTGCTAGCTGAGTGCAAGCTAGCTGCGGGCGCCATGCGGGTTAGTACGTGCCTGCTGCATGCTAGCTGCGGGCGAGTTTCATTTTTACTCTAGGTAGCGTGAATTTCCGCCATCCGGTTATGAACCGTAGATTTGCTGCCCCCTGTTTTCGCAACTATGTACCTAAGCAAAATAATCGGTAAAAGTCTGTCATACTCGGCCACTATTTCAAAAAGATTCAAAATAGTGTTTTATATTCACTTACGCTCAAGCTTAAACTCTTCTCTGCCAATTTCTTGAGGAGCTTGGACGAGTTTGTATTGCTTGATGATGAAGCTTTGGAAAAGCATATATTTCCCGAAAATTCTGGAGCAGATGGAAACTTTCTCGAATTTCAGCAGTTCCTTCTTCCCTTCGCCAAAAAAAAAGCTTCCCCCTAATTCGTCTTGGAGGCTCAATAGAAATCTTTTAGGGTAACTTCATTGTTTGTTTACGAATTCTGTCGTTTCTCCTCCAATACCGTCGGTAAGCTATGCGTGCTTATTTATTACATCGTGACTAACAAAGTTCCTGCGCCCGTTCGTGTTATCAAGCTTTGGGATATTTCTATTAGCTTCTTTAGCGCTGTCCTGTCCTGAGCTCTCTTCAATCAATTGACAATAGCAGTAATTAGAATCTGCCGTCGTTTTCTGGATATAAAAACTCATAGCTAAGTTGCAATGTGCTGAATAAAGCCGTCCAATTCCAGTCCACCCACGGAAATCACATTCGAAAAAGCTAGGTTCACAATGAGTTGTTTGAGCGTGGCACAAGCTTTCCGGATTAGGATAAGTGAACGAAAAATAAAACTCGACAATGGCTATCTTGTATAAGAAGTTTCCAGACCGCATTATCACACGAAACATATTCGGATTCTTCGAGTGTTTGGGCAATTCGTCAATTTAGGAACTTAATCAGAATCGGAACACAATTGAAGTTATAAGTTCTGATCGGAAATTCGTTATTTGCAAACTTACAAACCCCTAAATACCGACTTTCACTGGAATCGGTACACAATTGAAAAATTTGGCCATATTTGCCCGGCCATTTTGAATTTTGACAATATTTTCTCGGCCAGTTTTGAAGGGCCTTGCCGAATTTTATAGCAGTGAAATTCTTGTTTTGTGAGAACTCACATTTTGCTAGTTTCAACAAAAGTACGGTCGGATTACACCGCTTGCCCAAAAGTCTATAAACGTATCTGTCACTCGTTTTGATTCGTTTGTTCGATTATTTCTCTTGGATTTTCAAAGCTCCAAATGCTACAATTCTGATTGTTTACATACCCAGATGTCGCGAGCACGGAGCTCACAAAAAATGATGGCAGCGGTTGGATTCGATTGTACGCCTCTGAAAGTATTGGTCGACTATTTCTGTTTTGGGTTTTGGAGCTCCAGATTCGACAATTTTGCTTTTGATAACAGTCTTATATTTCTCTTGGGTTTTCGCATTTATAGATTTGACAGTTTTGATTAATTATGTACCAAAACGCGGTGGGAAAATGGCTGACAACAAATGGTGGCAGCGGTGGGATTTGAACCTATCCCCACTCCGAATATATTGAGCTACTATTTCTGTTCTCTCATATGCGACAACTAGGCTTGTTTACATTCCCAGATGCGGTGGGCAAGGGGATCGCAAAAAATTGGTGGCAGCGGTGGGATATGAACCCACGCCAACTAAGATATCGGTGGTTCATTTTTTGTGCTCTACGATGACCGGTGCGTTTTGTTCTTAGGGAGCGTTATACCCGTGACACACTACCAGATATAAACCAGTTTATCTCCGGTTTATCGCAAACCTGTTTCTGGAACTCCTATTAGCAAAAAGTAGAAACTACTAGAAGAAACGCCCGAATCCTTCAAGAAGAATATTTTTAATAAAGGGGATCTAAACCCATTCAAACTGCTAGATAACTCGACTGGAACCAGAAAAATTCGCCTTTGTTTTTGAAAATATAATTTCGTTCGTTTATAAATCGTTTATAATTTTAAAAATTCCATGCGGCATTCCTTAACCACACTATACGTGCTCGTTAGGCGCCAATATACACTTTAATCACTATTTAATACATTCAATGCAAAATGAATTTATAATAAATACCTTAATACCACCGCTTTACCATGTGAAATATAACAATTTCATATCCATAATCCCTGGACATGGCATTTTTACCATTAATTACTTTGAGACCAAATTGCCCCGAAGCAGCAAATTTGTCTGCACACACATTATATATGGCTCGTTGCTACACTTACAGTTTTGAGAAGGGGGTGGGGGGGGAGTAAAGTCAACATAGACACAAAATTTAATGCAAAATGTAAACAATTTCAACTGGCAACAGGATACACACACTTCATATAGATGGAAGCAAACAGCCTTTGAGGTTAATATCCTTGTCTGACGATCATTTCGCCAGGATTCAATTTTACAATTAATTGTCCAATAAATATAAAGTTGAGCTTTGCATTTAGACGCAATCCATATATGTGTTGTATAGATCCGAAAACGTGCCAACTTAATTGGTTATCGGGATTACTTAGTAGCTGGGTGTTCATGGTAAATGGTTTATTCGGTTCACGTTTTGATAGGGCTTTAGTATAGTATTTTAAGTGCCTGTAAAATTTTAGAGTATTATTACACGGAATTTTGGAATTATTTTAATATATACCTTTACCCGTCCTTAAATGGGTGCGTTCACATGTGGAGATATTGATTGAAATCTACATTAAAGTGTGGCAGGAAGTAGATGATACATTTCCGAGTAATGGTGGGTCCACGCGATGAGGACTTTTGCCACACAGACTTTTCTTGCTACTTATGATTTATGACGTTCATACTGCTGAAGTTTATAGATAAATATTGCTGCCTTGAAGGAAGAATATTCGTCGAGCGTGCACCCCAGAATGGAGAAGCGTTATGGGCTTATATGGTCAAATCTGCGGTAGTTTTATACAAACCTGGTACAATCATTAAAGGCAACGTTAAGTTTGACCCGGCATTAGGCATCAGAGGACGAAAAAACTGAGCTAGCGGAGGTAGAACTAAAGATTTGATAAGCTTCGACCGACCCTCTGCATTCAAAATAGAAGTCTCAAACTCACTCCTGTACATTGCGATGCAGCTAGACTTAAAGGCATTTAGATGCAACTGATTGGATAACGACAATAGATGTCTTCGCTCAAGGTCACTGTTGATGTTATAGACACAGTTTTCTACCAATCTAAGGGAATTATTTAATTCAATCTGAACATCACTCGCATACATGTGAAGTTTGCAATCCTTGACAGTATTACAGATATCATTAATGTAGATGCTGAAAAGTAATGGCCTTAGAATGGAGCCCTGCGGAACCCCACATGTAGTTGGTGATGGATCAGAGATAGAATCTTGAAACCATACATTTTGGGAACGATTACTTAAGTAATTTCGAATAAGGAGATGGCTGACGGAGAGATACCCAGATAGTCTGATAGTTTAGTTTCAAGAAGCTTATGACTGACACTATCAAATGCCTTACTGAAGTCGAGGAGCACCAGAAATGCAATATCATCACAATCAAGAGCCATTCGAAGGCCTGTAGTTACCTTTAGCAGCGCAGTTTCGCAGCTACTGCTTTTCCGGAAGTGGCACTGTGTACTCGTCAACAGAGACCACATTTCACAGTAGCCCTGGATTTGCCATGACATTAATTTCTCTAATACTTTGCCGAAGAAACAAATGTAGAATACTCATGGGGCGATAATCAGAGGGGTTTTTCGGGGATTTGCATTTAGTTAAGGCAATTACTTTCGCTTATCAGATATTAAAAATTTGTGTAATATAGGATTACAGGAAAAATGAACTTAAGAAAGTTAGGCGGAAGATCATCAAGTCCAACAGATTTTGACTTTATGGAGTAAAAGGCTTTGTTAACTTCAGAGTAATCCACATTGCGAAAACTGAACTGCCTAAAGTTACCCTCAATTAGTCTCCAGCGGGAATGATAATCGGAATTGTTGACAACCGTGGTAAAATAGTTGTTTAGTTCGTTAGCATAAAGGCTGACAAGCATCACCATGGATCCCAAGTATCTTTACGTTAGTCCAAATTTTCTTCAAGGGTTGGGTGGAATTGAGTTTAGCTGAAAAGAACTTCATTTTGCTTTGCGGATAATCAAGGTAACAATATTCCTGACAGCTTTGTCTGACAGCTTTGTTTGACAGCATCAGTTTTATTTTTCTTACATCTTCTAAACATGTATTCTCTCGCAGATATGAGGCGTTTCATTTTAGATTATCTAACGAACCACAATTCGTTACTAGAGGTTCCGCCAAAAGAGTTGATGCCGAGAAAGTCGCGTTTTCCATGCGCAGTAGAATCCCCGCATGCCGTTCCCGTCCCTTAGCCTAGTCGCAACAAATTTCGAAGGGGAAATTTGAAAATACATAAGAGCATTTCTTATCAACATGTGCGCAATTTTTATTTGTGTGCAGCTTTAATTTCCCCAGCTGCGCGCTCCGGCATCAACTCTTTTGGCGGAACCTCTAATAATCCATCTCCCAACAAAACTTTAGGAAAATTAATATTCGCCCAGCAAGCTGAATGATTCTCCTTTGAAAGCTTTACTTCTAAGCTTTAAAGCTTCCTACCCTGACGAGCTTTCTAGCTATAAAATAAACCTCTTCACCAGGCCAAAATCAGTCTTTCACCAGGCTCGTTCCGGAAAGGTTCTTCTCCGGTCATTTATAGTTTCGTGGTGTATGATCCGACACGGTTAGACCACAGACATAACATATACCGACCGAAACCAGAGGAGTGTTTCCCGGACCAGTGGCGAGGTGTATGATCCGATGCTGTTCCCGGCAGTAGTGTCGCTGTTCCCGGTAGTTTGACCAGTGTCGTGGTATGACCAGATACAAGACCGACCGTTTACCGAATACCGCATTATACACATATCCTCCTAGACCGCACCAGTAATACCACTGACCCCTGCTTACGCACATGTAGAGTATAGTAATGAGTAGATAGTTGCTTAGCAATACATCTGTAAGAAGCATGTGCCTAGAGATAACCCATAGTTAGTTACTTAGATATACTTACAAGAAGCATGTATCCAGAGATTAGAGGTATTTATTTGGATTTAAGAGACCGAAATTGTTAGTTTATAAGTTTTTTTTTGTTGAATGAATTAAGAAATGATATTTTGTAAGAAGGTGTTTTTTCTCACACGACCCTGGACAACTCAAGAGCCCTAGGAACCCTCCCTTGATGTTGCTTTCTATTGCGAAGTTCAGGGAACGATGTAGGATGTCGTGATCAATGTCGTGGTGGGCTGATCTGGTCATGAAACAAAACATTTCCTATATCCGACACGAAAAAGATGTCCAACAAGGAGGGGTTAGAAGTGTAACGGTACGTAGTTGATTGACAGGCTTCATCCCAAAATTCTTGAAAAAAAGTTAGGAAATTATTGCACAGATAGCTGTAGGATAAGATATTAACGTTAAAGCCTCCTTCGAATAAGATGCTATCATAATTGTGGGTCGCTGCATAAAGATAACGAGAGTGCGCTTCAGATAACGAGAGTGCGCGAGGAGGACCCCGAGTAATAATAAAATATTGCCTTACAACGGGCGAACACCAAACGTGATTGAAACATAGTCTCCGGCCATATGGAGAAAGGAAGAAGGCCGGTTGCAGGGCAGTACGGCCGTAAACCACACACACACCTACCGACATCTATATAGAGATATTTTCACACACTCAAATGCAATTGGCTTCCCTATACTAAATCATACGCATACACAAACGGATAGTAGTAATCTCCTCATTCTCTTTATATTCCTTATATTGGCTCAAATTTGCCGTGGAATGCCTGCGTGCACAGCTTAGTTCTTGGGCCATGAGGCCGTATGTGCTCCCACTAAAAAGGGGTAAAAATTCTACGGCCACCATATCCCCTTTAAAAAGCCAAGCGGCCGTGATTCGCCCGCTATAACCTAATTTTTTTACTAGATATGGATTGTTCTGACTTCTGTGGGAGCATTCGACGTGATGCAAGGGCAGTGCTTTCATAGATACAAATGGTGCACTTGCACTGGGTGCAATTGGACGAATTATAGATCAACAATTCGGCGAGAGACACCTGAATCGCCTCTGAAGTTGTTGAAAGCGCCTCTTTGTCCAGAAAGGCTGCCATGGTGGACTGACTAAGCGCCGGTTCTGACAGGATGCCTATAGGAACTCGCTGTAGGAACGTTTCTAGTGACTTTGCTTTGTTTTACAGTCAATATTCTACACAAGTCAATAGACAGAAGTATATCCATAGTCTGTGTAATGTGGACCCACCATAAGTCTCTCAAGAAAGGATATTGTTGCTACTCTCAAGTTCCTTGATCTCGTGTCATTGTTTTCAAAAAAATAAATTTCCTGGCTAAAAGAAAAATCAAGATAAACAAAATTAAACCATTTCTTCTCCTCTTCCCCCCATTTCAAATGAAACTATCATGACAATGATAACGTTTTCATTTTTGTGGTAACATTTGTTTCCCAATTTTTTGGGAGAAAACATTCAGCGAATCTTTTACAATCTATTTCCCCCTCTCTCCTCCCCCCACTCTCTCTCGTTACCATAAAATTTATTATGACAGTTTATGGGTCATAAATAGCGAAACAATCGCAGATGTTGAAATTTATGTCAAGTATTTTCTTGTGGCAATGTCATTTACATAATTTGTTGTCGTTACTACACACAAAATACATCCAGCATTCTCGCAAGGCAGTTGCCAGAGAATGTAGACGAAAAAACACGGCTACAAGAAAGAAGGTTGGATTTTTAAATTCGGCCATTTATCTGGTATAATTTTATGTGGAAGGATATTAAGGAATTACAATAATTGATTATTTATTTATTCGCGGAAAGGAAGCGATTTATTGTTGTCAATTTCTTAACTGAAATTGAAAGTCAATTGGGGGATTTTTGTTTTTTTGGTTTTTTTAATAGCGAAACGTTTAATTCTCTATGCAAATTTCAAATTGGCAGGAGAATTTTGTGTTTTACAGATCAGATGGATTCGATAAATCAAGAATTGATTATGTTGTTTCAATATAAGCAAAGTAGTTATATGCTACTAAAGACAGTGACGTAGCGTGAGGGAGCAGAGGGGGCGGCGATAGCCAGAGCCAGCTCTCTGCAGAAACGGACGGAATTTCGATTACCACACACAACATGAAAAATTCAGCATGTTTTTCCTAAAGAACAACGGAAAAACCACCCCGAATATAAAAAAAACTCCAGCTTGGTGCTGGTTTGGTTGGACAGGGTTTAGATAGGGCCCCTATGACGCTAGCCCCCCGACTCATGAATGACCCTATAAGCCAATTTTATCGTTTGACAATTTTATCGTTTTACCAATGCAGTCCCCCAACTGCGTACTAATCCCGCCCAAAGCTGCTTGACCTCTGTAATCGAACCAGAACCGGTCGATTGAATATTCTAAATGACTACTTTCACGGACACCAAACATAATCGCCTGAAATATGAAGCAATTCAACAACAACTAAAGCTTTGTATGAACTTAAAGGTATTAAAAGGTTTTTAAAATGTGAGGCAGATGTTGGGATTGTCCCACTTCATTTATAATGAGGTTGAGTCTTGGCAATGCTGATTTTTTTATATGATGTTCATGAAGAAACTAAGGGGAGAGAGTCGACATGCTCGTCATTTGCAATATGGATCCACAAGGTGCATCAGCCCAACCTCCTTTTTAAGTGGTAGTCGGATGAGGTTGAAAAAACTTAGGCTATACAGTTATAAGTTTTCAATAGATCTTATATGCGAGCTAGGGGCGAACGTAGCTGGATTTAGGGAAAGCGATCGAATGTGGCTATATAATCCTCGTCGAGCAAAAGGCAAGTCACCAAAACTGCCTAAGATGGGGAGTGCCCTACACTGTCATCACGGGGATAAAGACCCTAACTCACTAAGCCGCCTTGACGACGTCGCTAGCTACGTATCCAAACAATTCGTTTTGAAATGACAAATAAAAATCATCTGAAAACGTCGTTTGTAGAGAAGAAGGTGAGGGAGGAGGAAGGGGTGGGCAGTTAACGTTTTGACAGCTGTATTGTTGTTGTTGTTTCTATCTGGAAGAAAAGAGAGAGAGAAAGCAGAAAGGAGAGTTAAGATTAAAGAGAACAACGCTTAAGCATTCTGAAGAAGTGGAGTTGGTTCGAATATTTGGCTCGTGCGTGTCAAGGCCCACGCGACTTTTCATCGAACTTCCAAAGGGAATGAACGATGATAGCAGATTTTTGTTGGTTGGCTATTGGCCCTTGTGAAACTGGCCAATGTATGGCAGCTAACTTACTTCCCGACGGTTTGGCAAACGTCGCCGATTTGGAAGCGAAGCCACGACCAACGGGTCCGTGTATGAGGTCTGAATACTATGGCGCGCTGGCGACGTTGCTAGTCAAATGTACGCGAGTTGTACGGCAGCTCACTCGCTCAGTATCTAACCGCTGCCATTGTGGACGCTCGGCTTAATATTTGTGTTAGAAAATTAGTTTCGATACAGAAAGATTTATTGTGTAGATTTAAAATCGAGACTGTTCTGAGACGTACAGTAGTCTTTACTTGGCGACCTTCGGTTGCCTGAGGTAGCCATATGCACCTAGCGACGTTGCCATGGCCTTCTAATGATTTAGGGCCCTAAAAGACATCCTTTAACGTATCCAAAAAGGCTTCGATTGTTAAGAAAAAGTTCGTAAATGTGGACAGGCTGTGTCGCTATGAAGAACGAGACCCTGGCTGAAGGTCGGGAAGAAATATTACAATACTTAAGCATATCATCCGTCCACATATTTCTGGCCCGTCCTACGTTTTTTTTGCTGATGGTCTACCATTGAAAACTCTGTCTAGCATTCTTTTTTCCGAATCTCATGCGACGAGTCCGAGCCAACGTGTAGTCACAGCAATTTTGTGTGTGAAACTGTATTAATTTCGCCAAAGATTTCTTTAAGTTCTTCATTTGTTCGCATGCACCATTTGCAAAGCTAGTATCTGGAGCGTCCCTCACGAGCTTTGTAGACGAAAGGAGAAGTGGGAATGATTAGAGGTATCACCTCACTTGTTCCCTTATCCTCAAAGTTTGTGGGGAGCTGTGATGCGAACCCCAAATTGGTTGCAGGAAGAGGTCAACCTCGGAGTCACATCCAAAAACCTTAATTTGGAATCGTTAACGCAGCACTGTCAAAACAGCCAAAAGGAAGTACCTTGGACCTCATGACTGGGTTTGGCTCGCCGGATGGGTCGTGGAGAGTTGAGACTCCAGATGTACAACTTAAAATCGTGCACAACCTCTTGCCTTCACGTAAGCGCCTCTCATGCTGACGCAGTAGTATTACTATTAGGGTACCTGAAACTGAAATTAAAAAAAAAAACTTTCTGGAAGGGGGGCGTCCTCCCCTATGCCAAACTGATTTCCTCTAGCAGCACTTCATCTTAAAAAATTAATTATAGCGCAGAAGAACCCGCAAACATACCGAATTTCCCCACACAAAACTCAATTATTACACACAGCCAGTAATTTAATTTGTTTCAGCGAAATATAACAGTTAACATTTTGCTGTTAACTCTCAGCGAGCCAAGTTCAATACAAATTACATCAATTTAATAAAGTTCAATATAATAATACCACATGAACCAAAATCAGTAGCAGTTAAATTAACTGCAAGCTAATCAGTCCACCTTCCAAAGTGATTTTCTCAAAGAAAAAAAAAGTGCTCGAAAAAAAAACCCGCCCTGGTACCATGACGCGTTTTTTTACAACTTTTTTTTTCCCTCTAGAAATTTTTTTTTCTGCCTAGCCCCTTTTTCCAATTTTTACAAGGTGGATTTTCAGGAAATTGATAGCCTGACGTTACAGAGCGAAGTGTCTAAGTAGACCCAATGTTTCTTGTGAGGATGCTATTTGCTCCAATAAGTTCTGCTGCTTATCATTATTGCTTCAAGTCAATGATAGCAATATTACTTTTTAATTGATAGAAATACCGAAATAGGACTCAATTTCTAATAGCATAGGGCCCAAAGTAAAAGCAACCATATCGCTCATCCTATAGCCAAGACTTTTTCTTTACTTCATCGTTGAGTTGAAAACTTGCATCGTTACAACTTCCTCGTCTTGGACCCTTCTCTTCCATAATATCCAAAATAAAATTTGTTTTCCTCTTTTCCGTTCTCGTGATTGACTCTTACAAGACAATTACCAGTCGTTTCGGCGGATCATCTTCTCATCTTAGGCCGTCTTCAATGTTTTTATGCAGAGCAATAAGGTAAATCACATAAATTAGTTCGCAGCAGTAAACGCACAGGCGACACAGTGTCCAAAAAAAGTACACGCACAGTCAAAGTTTCCCGCCAAATTGGTGTTGTCTGAGGCGTAGATTATCTTGTAAGTCAGTCCGAAAAGAAAAATTATCAGCAAAGAACAATTGAAGACATGAAACTTTTCCGCTTTTAAAAAGAGTGAAACACTGAAACAGAAAGAGATAATAGGATAAGTTCTGGCAGCCACCACCACCGTTGGGACGTAATACAAGGAATCAGTTAAGATAAAATTGTTACAAGCAAGATAAAACCGGTTTTTGGTGCAATAATTCTTATTTAAAAGTTTCATCCTTTAGCAATAAATGGGTTTCAATTTTTTTTTTCGTTTTCGAAAAATTTTCCCCAAGAGATTTATACGTTAGACTCGTGAATGTCCTTATTAAACTCTTTTGGTGCGCCTTTTCTCCCAAAAAAAAAAAAATACTTTTCATACAACAACCGACGATCATACATATTCAGCAAACTTTGTTCGGAATCCGTTTTTCCTGTGGAACTTCAACATCATCACGTGGAATAAATTATAACTTTGTCGAAAAGTTTTGCGCCCCCTGAAAGCATCCGTATCCGGCTGCTCGGTTCGGCTGCGGGTGAGCACACGAAGGAGCAAAGATGATGGAAAAAAAGAGGAGAAGATGAAGAGTTTTCCTTATCGTCTCCTTGTACCGCCTCCTCTGACGCCTCAAAAAAAATCCTCCTTTTTTTGCACAATTCATTGGAAATTCACGAGAAGAAGGGTGAACCAGCAGCAGTCCAGGGGGCGCAGACAGGAGCAAGACAGGATATACAAAGGCGATAAGCTTTCCTTAGACTTGGGTGTGAAAATGTTTTTTTTAACACCGACCAGGCCCTACCGGGTCTCAATCATCATTTGTATGGAAAGAGGGCACCGCTGTTCATCAATAAAAGTCCAGTAACTAGGATAAATGCAATAATTCGGAATCCTTGACTTTGCTCCTCCTGATCTGCGCCAAGCCGCCTTGAGTATGTGCTAACGAAAAAGACGAGGGTTCAAATTACTTTCGCTTCGAATTACACTCGGGGGACTACTTGCTTCCAGGCGCTTTGGCTCATTTCCTTGATAGGAAAATTTTATATCCTGACTTTAGATTTCCTTTCTTTTTCGCCCATTTGGATCAATATGAAAAAATATATACACACAGAAAAGCCAAATTGTTTGGTTATATCCCAACCAACCACCCCCCGCCCCACCCTCTACACCCACCATATACATTCATACTTCGCGATGTTTGTTTATCATTATCGTAAAAGAAAAAAATGTTTCCTTTGCTGCTGCCGCCTCCATTCCCGACGATGGGAAAACTTTTAATAAGATTGTTTCAATACACAAATTGCCGTCCGAATTAAAAAAATAAATTAGGTTAATTAATTCATTTATCCAGTTAAGGAGCATTCATTTCGGCGGCTATGTTGCGATATTAATGATTTTGCGTGGTTGGTGTGGTGGAATAGGAGCACTTGGTGTGTTCTGGAAGTGTGTTTATTCGTCGTTGGTTTTTTTTAAGGATTTGTGTTAAGGATACTTGAGTCGATTTGGGCTCTTATTAATTTATACACTGTGTATGGAGTCGGATTAGATTATCCCAATTTACTTAGCGTTTTCCTCAGTACAGATACAAAGCGGTACGAATTTATAATAAGTCTTGCTACAAAATTTCTAACAATTTGAAATATTCTGAGAGATAGTGAATTAATAGCTTTGTTCCTTTTCTACTTTTTAGTACTTGTGAGCAGAGGAGAGAAGGAACGCAGAATTCGTTGATTTGAGTAAAACCTAACCTAATAGTTTTGATGCTATTTTCAAGTTAAAAGAATTACAACATAAAGGAAATTAATGCGGTTAATTTTTAAAATAATACAAAAGAATTGTTCTTCTTTCTTCTTCCCTCCTTACATCTCTGATTTCTCCAGTCATAGCCTTCGCTAGCTCCTACTCTGTTCCATAGTTACCCGAGTAAAAATGAAAAAAAAAAAGACTTTACAACGGGCGAACACCGGCCGTGATTGAAACATTGCCGTTGACCATGTACCGGCCATCAAAAGGTTTTTTGCAGGCCTGTACGGTCGTAAGCTAGACACACACACATCGACGGATTATTCCACATTATAAAATTTTTATCGACGCAATGCAATAATTTTTTTATTTTTTTTTTTTCGATTTTTTTTTTATTTTCTTTTTACGGTTCTATAATACAATTTTCCACTAAACTATGCACCACACACTTAACGTACAACAAACCACCGACTGGCGAGCTTGTTTTTCTTGTTCATCGGTAATCTTTAGGTATGATAATCCAAAGGCCGATTGTACATAACAAAAATGCTATGCACTTGGCCTTTATATGCCCGTTGTATGCCCGTGTGTACAGCTCATTACTCGGCTATTTTAATCTTTTGGTCGAATTTGGCAATCGCGGCCCGTATGTGCTTCCATTAAAAATGGTTAAAAACTCTACAGTCATAAAACACCATGCGGCCGGTGTTCGCCCATTGTAAGGCCATTTTTTATTTCTACTCGGCGACCTGATTTAGCGCTCACGTCGCCCCGGACAGAAGGACAAATTTCCGCCCTTTAATAAATAATATGGAAGTGTCTATTCGCACCATATACGTATGGCACGGGTATACAGTTTCGGGTGTATACTCGGACACGGGGATTCGGGGTAGGTTTTGACAAAAATGACACAGCCTGGAAACTTTCAATAAAATCCAAATAACACTCGTGCCAACAAAAACATATTAAAATGTAATAACCAGATAATACTTAAGTGTGTCCATTTGTAAAATCATAAGAAATAGTTGATGCATTACTTGAAAACTCTAGCGAAATTTTCATCAAAAAAGCCTGACGAGGATAAGTCTGCCCTTCCTGTTTTCCGGGTAACCCGCGACAGCGAGGAGCAGGGTCTCGTTGTTTGAAGAGTCCCTGCTCGAACCTTCAACTCTAAGCGACAGGCAATCGACCCTTTTCAGGCAGTCTGGCCGGCAAACATCGGTGTAGGGGTGTAGTACAACAGGCGAAACGAATGGTCACTACCTTTGGATCCAGTAGCTCACACACGAAAAAACCGTGCTTTGATCATATATTTTTAAAGTGTCTGGTATTTTTCTAATATCGTCTGGTTGTACATATATGTATTTGTCTCCTAAAAATCAGAAGGCAAGAGTACCCTGAACCCCTTTTGTGAAAATTATTGAGAATGACAAGGCTCACAGTGGACTGTAACGCCAGTGATAATGATGATGACATTTTCTTTATTTTCAATAAAAAACAATCATCAAGAATTGTAAATATTAGTTTAATTGACAATCGACAGATCAATATTTTGTTTACACTTACAGCCAAAATGCCGCCCTCAAATTTTGGCGCCCCGGACAAATATACGGGTTGCCCGCCCCTAGAGCGGAGTCTGATAGTTAATTAGATATTAACCATTGGTAGCCTAGGAGTTACGGTGCCCGACTACCATCCCTCAGGTTCGTGGTTCGAATCCTCATGCCTCGACATGTTCTTTCATTTATCCCTTTTTCCCCCATAAATAACTTTAATTTTTTCTTGGCTTCCTTTTAACAAAAAAATCCTTTTCCGCAATCCTGTCATCGCCTGCAGCATAACAGGCAAGAAGGCTGTCTTATGTCCTATCATCGAAGTGGGCGCTCGGTTGCGGTAGTAAGAGCCGGAGGAATGAACCCACTTTTTAGACGTTTTATTCCTACATTGTTTCTGACTTTATTTACAAATGAAAAGGATAGCGATGGATAGCAGAGGAAGGATCATTAACATACCATGAGAAAGAAGAGGATCAAGCATTGAACCTTGTGGAACTCTCAATAGTCCATTGAAGTGGTACTTCAACATTGCAAAAATGCAGGACCAGGTTTTTTTTTGGGTTCTATAAGGGGGGGGGGGTGGTCGGTGTAAACTTAAATTTGAGGTTTTGGGGTCGCCCCCCCCCCCATTGGCCGCCATCTTGGAAAAGGCGTGCAAATGGTTTTTCCACTATATCTCCGTTACAGTATATCTTATAACAAATTTGTAAACGGATTTTTTGTTTAGAATTAAATGATCTAAGGCACTAAGAGGACTGAAAGGAGGCTTAAAAATGAATTTATCCTTCACGAGTAGTTTAAAATGTAATTTTTTGAATAATAATCTGTATTAGTTAGCTCAATTTCTTAAAATAATTTGTGTTAGGGCTGCACAAAAAAGTGTGTGATGACTATCTAGAAAAAAAAAAAACGGACATAATCATTTTGTGACAGGCGTTTGTAAGTCTTACAACTCATTTCCACATCACCTGTGTGAGCTTGTCGACGCGTTTTTTAAGTGGTTATCCTCAATAGGCCTAATGCACGATGCTACTTTTTTATCTACTCCATTCTTAGTGTTTTTGAAGGACCAGACTGCGAGCACAATGGTGTCAAAGTTGGAACTTCTTTCAACTGGGCTTCAACTATTAATTTTAAGTTTTCCATTACATTGCTACAAGTCTTACCAGAGCAATTAGAAGCAAAGCCCCGATTAAGACTCCTTAATGTAAGAGTACCATGCAGAGGATTTCTTGGCTTGTCTCATGTCTGGTACATTAGTCCTGTAGTAGTGTCAGTATATTATTCGCATAGTTTCTTTCGTTTGACTTCTGGATGTACCACAGAACAGCTCTGAACAGGTAAACCGGGTACAGGCACCTTTTTTAGTTAGACGTTCGGTATACTAATTTCCGCCGAATCTTTCTTTTCCTGGCATCCATTTCAAAACAACTCCATTTCAAGTGGATGGTAAAGGAATAAGGAATCGGATTAATCCTTTATAAGCTTTGATTTTACTATAATATGAACTAATCAATTTTAGTGCTAGTACTTTGTTGTTTATCGTCTGTGCCATTTGTCTTTCTCTTTAGACATTCACGGTCACACGTCTCTATGCCGTATACTTCCGCTTGAAATACTGAAGGAAATATACCTAGAGCCAGGGGCGTTGCTTTCTTAGTGCAAATGGTGCACTTACACCGGGCCCGATTACAAGGGGGCGCAATTTCCGAAATTAGGATTTAAAAAAAAATTTTGGGAAAATCTAATGAAATTGGTGAGTTACTTAATAGATCAGAAAATTCCATTTTTTCCAGTGAAAGACACTACGATTACAAATTGAACAACCGATAACAATATGGCATACTGCATCGGGCGCAAAAAGACCCGCTCCTGCCTAGAACTACTTTCTAACTGTATCTGGATCCGTAAACACCAACTCTAGCTACACCTCCTTCGATTTTCAATCCATCTGTGTACTAAAGTTGAAATCTTTTCTGCGAGTAAAATTCTTTGCCATTTTCGACAATACTTGTTCAAGAAGGTTTTGTTGTTTGGCTTTCACATAGATGTCACAAATCAAGCTTTACCAATCACTTATGGCTGATATCAAAGATAGCACGTCACGATACTAGATTTAACCATATCCTCAGATAAAATTTGCAGCTATGGTAGCCCGACGACAGAGTTTTATGTAATATCAGACATGAGAACTTGTATCTTCTTCTTGAATGACGGAGGTCTCGAACCTTTTGAAGTCTCATCTTCCAGTAGTCTCAAATTCTTGCTAGTTTCCTGTAGTTCGTTATTACAAAGTTTTCGTATATCTTCTACCACTTTATTCAACTACCTATATTTCTTGGTCGTTCTACGTTTCTTCATAATTTTTCAAAATTTTTGTATCACAAAACTAAAATCCGGAAGCGTTATAGTTGTGAAATAAAAATCTCTTTGAAAACTCGTATGAAAACTTTTTTTCTAAAAAAAAATATTGCGACAGTTCACCTGGAAATGGGGAAAAGAAACTAAAAAAAAAATATGGAAATTTAATTAAAAAAAAAAAAACAACTAACTATTCTAAAAATCCACCTGAAACTCAGAACTTGTTCGCAAATTGAGTTTAAGAGATATAAGGATTAAAAGCTGCCGGTAAACAAGCAGCTTGTGCACCAACATGAACTGCAGCAGCACTGTGAGTATGGCGCTAATTAGTGCATCTTGCATGAAAAGGTTTTCAATGGGAATTTGTAAAATTTTCAAATCCACCCCCACACTCTGCGCATACTTGTGTGTTTTTGTATATGGAAAGAGAGGAGGCAACACAAGTTCATAAAGTCCTGAATGCAGACGAATTGACGAGTTACAAAAAAAAATATAAAAAAAATAAAAAAATATAACGATTTACTTTTCATTTCAACATTTTTTTAAGAACGCTTGACAGGAAGGATAGACAAGAAAACAATAATATTCGATGTCCTTGTACAGGGGGAAATCTCAATATTTATTTTTTTTTTTCGTCCTTCCCTTTCTGCTGTGTCACATTCAAATTTGAAGTATGCGAGAAATCCCTCTTCAATATCGACGACAGTCAAAACCCACTGGAGCGAATAATACACCCTGCTTGTTACATTAGAAGAAACCCTTTATTGTTTTGAAGGGTGCAGTCAGGAGATATACATATAGTGGTTGGTATGCTCCTATATATATGTGAGTCCTGGGCCTTACCTCGTCGTCGCACTATACCACATATTATTCCCACGAAACTCCCCATAAAGGAATATTTCGAATTCTTCTAAGATTGGGCTCTTGCGGGGGTGGTTCAGATACTTTGTAGTAGTAGTATGCAAAGTATATCCTTATACCTAATGGGAGAATGCTTATCGAAGTTTCCTATTTTTGCCGGGGTTTGTTGTTTTTGTATTTGATATCACAGAGCATGGAATTTTGCCAAGTCCTCTCTCTCTCGCCAAGTCTACGTATTCCTTTGTGAAAAACTTGTGAAAAATGGAGGCTGCCTGCGAAGGATCTAAAATTTCCAGGAAAATTGAAGGAAAATAAATGAAAATCTGCTGATATGGAAAAATCTCAAATGTCGGGAATTTTAATTTTACTCCCTCGCCGCTTTTGTCACTCCTGTAATCGTCACTATTGTTATCTCTATATATATTTTTTCAGATACAAGCCTTTCTTCATATATTTTTTTTTTTATCTTGAGGAGAGGGTGTTCCTTGGGCTATTGATTCATTTCTTTTTAGCTAGGAGAAAGAGACCCTTCGATGAACGATAAGTGCTGGTGCAACTTTTTTTTAAAGCTTTTAGTAGAAACAAGTTTTTATGCTTAACCCACTATCTTCTTTTAAGACGGTTCGCATGTAGGGCGACCTCTGGTCGATATTGGTTGGGTTAAGTTTGAAATGACAACAACAACAACAACTAAAAAATGGGGTTTAGGCGACTTTATAGAGAGTTTGGAATCTCTGTAGGAAAGTTTATTTTTGGATATCGTACATAGGCAAAGAGCATCCAGAGGGCATGTCACGAAGGGCATGTTCTGTTATGACGTAAAGAAGGATGGCAGTGTGGGTGGTATAGTTAGACTAAATTACATAATTTTTCTTGTTGTAAAGTTTTTAGGGGAGATTTAAGAAGAAACATATTGTAAATTAAATAAGTAGTAAGTTTGTAAGTTCATATGAGTTTAAAAGACAAACACAATAGCATTTAATAAGCAGAATTCAAAGGGCCAGCGTTTCCATCGCCTGACCCATCCACCCTCAACCAACGGCAGTGTTGGATATTCTCCTCAATTTGGTGCCACTTCACCTTGAAGTAGAGAAATCTGCCATTAATGTTGCGCTGAGGCTGAAAATGAATGCTTACATGGGCGTTGGTTTTGGGCAAGGACATTGTAGAATTTTCAACATTATAGAAGAGATTCCAGAAGTGGAAATACTATCGGAATATCAGACTGGAGTGAAAATCTCAGATTCAGTAGAGCGATACCTTAGTCTTTCAAGCACAGGTGCAGTTCAAATCGGCTCAAATTGGCTCAAATCGGTTTAAATCGGTTCAACTCAGTTCAAAACGGATTAAATCGGATTACATCCGTTCAAATGGGTTCAACTCGGTTCAAATCGGATTAAATCGGTTCGAATAATTTCAAATCAGTTAAAATCGGCTCAAACAGGATCAAATCGGTTCGAATCGGTTCAAATCGTATCCGAATCAAAATGCACTCTCACTGGCATGTACTCTTGTAAATTCAAGAAAGGACTACAAAAAACAAACGGATCTTTATCTCTTCTTATAGCCCAGTGGCAGTCAGGTGCCGTAGGACCAAATACAAATTAATTTGGGACTGGCAACATTTCCTTAGTGAATTGATTGTCTCAATCAAGCTACCCTTGGATGAATTCCGGGTCATCGGGGCTTCACAGACAATGAAAAGTTGGGTTGCCCTGGCCTAACAGGGCTCTGACATTGCATTTATTGGTCTGGAGCCAATTATCGCATCCACTAGTTTGGTGAAGAGGGTCCTTGCCAAGAGGAGTTTAATGAAACACACCAAACCCTGCGGGTCCGCGGTAGGATTAGCCAAGTCTAAGCGGTTTCTTTGTGTACCGCCTCTTAAAGCAGTCAAGGAATTGTTGGAGAGCAGTATGATTGGCTTCAGGACGGTTATTCGCTAGATTATCGGATACTTCGCCCCGAATCGCTACTAATGAAGGATAGGAAGGGCGGAGAAGTTCACCTTGCCCCTCTGTGAGTGCCCCGCGATAAACAGCAAGACCCTACCAAAAAAGGGGTCAAGCCACTAGGCAGACTACTGAACCTTTACAACCTGTTTGGTCTACAAAAATGAGGTATAACAGTATACCTGAGAAGAAAAACTAGCCCGCTCCTAGCCTGTAAGTGGCACACGGCGTGAAAACACTTGCGCGGCACCCGAAACAGACACGGTACGGCACGGCCTGACTAAAAATAAAGCTCGCCTACTGCTAGCCTGCAGCAGGTGCGGTACGTCTGAGTAAAAATAAGGCTCGCGCGCATTTAGCATGCATTCTGCTTTTCCAAATGCAGCCCATTACAGGCATATGCCAGTTAAAGCGCACGTAATAGTCCAAACGAAGTACGGTAGGTTACTTGGTTAAAGTGGCGACACCCACAAACTCTGGGCTAACCTCCAATTACCGGACATTTGCTCACGAAGTGAACAACAGTTTTTTTTTCGTTTGGATCCTTGTAGTTACGGCATGATGCGTTGAATGATATGCCAGTTCTCGATGTATGGTCTCCTACTGGCCAGTGTTCCGTATGCACAGCTATGACTAGGTTCGTGCGAGATAGCTTTAGGAGTAATCTTTATTTTTTTTTTTTTTTGTAGTTCTTTTGGCCTTGCTGCATATTCTTAATTCGTTCTATTATACCGGGGCCAAGAAAAGAAAGTACAGGTAAAAATATCTTATAATTATATTGACAGAACGCTCACCTCTTCCACTGAAGAGGCATCCGTATTCGAAAGCTCCCTTGCTAATTCGTTCCCCTTTTATGGGCTGGAAACTAATTTTTACATTTATGGTTATAAGTTTAAGCTCATCTGAGAATATCTCGACTAATTTTTATGAGATCCAGGTGGAGTTGATCCGTCCAGATAGCGGTTTGGCTGTCAATTAACACCTCAATATTTCCTCTTCTAGAGTTGCCTTCTTTCACTAATTGACACGTCTACCAAATTGCCAGCATTTCTGCTTGGAAAAACCTGCATTCGTCCGGTAGCTATATTTTTCGCTATATTGCGTGATTCCGATAAAACCCCGGCGTCTACTCCGCAGTACACGGTAGCACAAAACGCTCACACTTTTTTAGATAGTAGAATTGGAGCTTTAAAAATTTTTATTACTTCGTGACCATAAAGGGTCTGATTCTCGTTCGATTGCGTGGATCAAGCAGCATTGCACGTGGTTAGTACTTAGTTGGGGAACCGCTTGGTTAAACAACACTCGGTCTATGCCGATGTGGGTGCATTTATAAAGTTTCTATGTTTGTAGCGGTAGCATGCAGACCCATGTGGCAGGCGCATTTATTCTCTGCGCGTGCTAGTTGCGGGGGCGTATATGCTTTTAAAAATATTAACAAACTTAATTATTTTTACTCAGAATTGAAGCGACTAAGTAGTGGAACAGCATATAGAGTGGTGGCACAAAACGTCGCTTAAGAATTACGTGTCTAAATTAGGAAAAATTAAAAGAATGACCTGCCATCCGCAGTTCACCGTCGGCATGGCTGGAGTTTCTGTTAAATTTGGTACCACTACACCTTGAGGTTGAGAAATCCGCCATTAACTCTGTATTGAGGTTAAACCCGAATGGGTACCGTGGGCGTCGAAATCTGGAGTGAAAGCCTGAGATTTTGGTAGAACGATAAACCTAGACACCCTTAGCCACTCTCTTTCAAGTCAAGAAGAGCCTACACAAAAAAAATAACTTTATCTTCTCTGATAGCCAAGTTACTCTTACAACTACGATACAAGACAGACTCATGCCAGATCCTGTCTTGATGATCGTGAAGTAATGTTCAATTCTATTAATAACGACATTGAACTTATTCTAGAGTGATGATCGTGAAGTAATGTTCAACTCTTTTAATAACGACATTGAACTTATTCTAGAGTGGGGAACAAAGAATCGTGTCGAATTCAACCCCTCCAAAACCAAGTACTGTCTTATATCCAAGAAGAAGATCAACACCTCACCATCCTTGTCAGTGGATGGCGTGGAACTAAAGGCCGACCCATCCCTACACATCTTAGGCGTGACATTAGCCAAAGACTTGCGATGGAATGACCACATATTCCAAATCGCTAAACAAGCATCCCAGTGCTTGGGATTTCTTAAGAGGTGCAAGTTCCTCCTCCAGCCATCGGCCCGCGCTGTTATTTATAAATCCTACATTCGGCCTCTTCTCGAATATAACTCCCTCGTCTGGGGCGGCGCGTCGATAACCACCTTGGCATGGTTAGATAAGGTCCAAAAAAAGGCCCTTAAATTAATTGATGACGACACCGCCTGCTCCACCATCGACCCCTTGAGCCACCGTAGGAATGTAGCAGCACTAACAAAATTTTATCGCTACTATTATAGCGACTGTTCCTCCGAAATAAACGCTCTCCTGCCTCCACGGCAATCTTATAACCGCAACACCAGATTAGCCCACTCGTCTCATTCCCTTTACCTACAACTTCCCCTTTCACGCACTCAACAAGATATGAATTCGTTTGTAAATAGAACAACTCGACTGTGGAATAATCTCTCGCAGTCAGTATTTCCGAGCTCCTACAACATCCAAGAGTTCAAACGCGGGGTTCATCGCCACCTTCTTCAACACCCCTTCACACCCCCATAACCCTTAACCTATTCCCCCCACTCCCCCATAACCCTTAACCTATTCCCCCCCCCGTACTAAGCTTGCTGCTAGACATTGCACCATGACGTGACAAACGACATGACGGACTGGTAGTACAAAGGGTGATTCCTGAGTTTAGCACTGCCACATAAAAAAAAAAAAAAAAAAGTGGCGGGGCGGTGGTGTAAAAAGTCAAATTTAGTCTGGGCCGTCATTAGTTAACTATGTGTTTTGAATCAAGGCACCCTTGTGGGAGTCCCTTATCATCGGAGCCTCAAAGACAATGACAAGGCTAGACAGGGCTCTGACATTGTATTTTTCGATCCGAAACCGGCTGTTGAGGCACCAACTAGTTTGGTGAAGAAGGCTCTTGCCAAACGGGCTAAATGAAATAGACCGAACCCTGGCAGTCTTCGCCTAGACTGACCAACCTAGCCAATTGTGCCTTGGTCAACGCGTTAGGGTGTAATAGATGTCAAGAATGTTGGTATGATTACCGGACACTGCGTTGTTTAAGGAAACCCTGCCCGAATACTCAAGCTTAATGCGGAATTTATTTAAGCAGTCGTCTGGCAATTGAAATATTTGGGATAATGTTCAAGACTGCATAGGGCCGGGTCAATGTAGATAGCTAACACTCGGAACACTCAAAGAGTCCAACTGGCTTGTTTTTTTTTTTGCTATTTGCCACTCTACCAATTTTTATGTTTTGAAAAAAGCACCAGGGGTCGGATTCCGCAGCATGCATTGATTCACGCAATTTCGCAGCAGACTGTGAATTTTGTTAAGCTGAATGAGTTCATTCTAAAAGCTTAGAGCGCTGAATTTGGCTATTGCTCCTCACTCACTTTTTTACACTCTTTTATCCTTCTATATTTCACCACATACTAATGTAGGCTTCTGCTGTGAATAAATTGTCTCATCCTTCAGTGTGCTTGCCTGTATAGTTAAGCCGGACTTACTCGAGGCAATACATTTGTCTCTTACACGATGGTAAATTGTACTGGGGCCCACAATTTTATTAAATGTCCCGCTTCAAAAATAATGTCCTACGGGTACATAAGCGTGTATCGAGATAAATAACGCGAGTAGAGTCACATTTCTTACTTTTTGTGCAGCAGCAAAATTTCCAAATTAATTAAATTAAGCGAGGTGGGACTGCAAAATATCAATATACATTTCGGAGGCATAGATTTCTTACTCACTCTAAGGCAGTTTAATGCATTTTAGAATTAAACTTGTAATAAAGCTCTTCACTGGTATTTATTTTCTTTCTTCTTTCCAATTTGCTTGTTTTTGTCAATATCGGCATTACAATAGCACCTAGCCTCATTTGAAGAATGACATTGTACTAGCTTAAAATAAAAAAAGATGCACCCCTTACAAATTCATTTTGTAGTCGTGTCCTACCTAATACCAAACAGAGCAGCGCACTCATTTGGCCGTGCACAGAGTAGTTTGAGCGCTTGCCAAATAGGGACCCAGGACGGCCTTATTTTGGTTGATTTATAGGCCAATACCCCACAAAAAAAAATCAAAAAAAGAAAAGAGAAAAAAAGTACAATCCCATTAGGCTTCCCTTATTCCCTTAATAGTAAATGTTATTCTACAAAAAAATGTATTAAAATAGAAAAGCCCTGTAAATTATCAGGGCAATCTCTAAGTTAATCCTCTATTATCTCACCAAAAAATTTAAAAATAATTTCTTATTAATTTATCTAAAAACACTTCAATTTAAATATTAATATTTTATAAAGAGTAAAAAAAATTACATTTAAATTGTTTAACTACTCCCTCATGATTATTATTAAATTCTTCACACAATCCATTATTAATGCAAAGCAATTTAGGCAATTCCTTTGGGTAAAACTTACACGAAGCAACAAGTTGTGTTGGTAATTGTGATCATTTATAGTGTGGAAATTTTAATTACCGTAATAAAAACGTCGTTATTATATTCAGGTAAACATGTAAACATATAAAAGACATACATACATTCCTATATGAAGGATAATTAATAATAAAGTGAAGCACACAGTAATGGGATTTTTTTAAAGACAAGAAAAGTGTTTAAAGTTTTGATTATAAATAGAAAAAATTACGAACCGATTTTGATTAAATTTTGTAAAAAATGTTTTTTCTTATTTTATCTACAAAAACATAACCATCACTATTGTTGGTATTCATCAAGGGAAAAGCACACATAAAATGTACTACAAACTTTTCCCGGAGTACAAATTACCCATCATTGATTTGCACATTTATTTAAGTACAAAAAGCCCAGAGTTTCTATCTATATTTAACCCTTTACGTTACGGTCTTATTACGTGATTACAGGATTTATTTCGGAAATTGCAAGGGACTAGGTACTACACTACATACCATACACATATAGATGGGGCTAGCATTTGTATATATCCTTACAGCCAAAAAACAAAACCAACAAAATATAAAAAAAAAGAGTTCACCTTTCTCCACAAGCGATGGATTCTCTAGATAATTGTGCTCCTGATTTTCCTGATACCAAACAAATTCGGGTAAAAGGGTATCCTCATTGGGTAAAGTTGAAAACTTTATCCAAACATTAGATCAAATTGTTTGGTTTTCGTAAGCTATTTAAATAACTTGGAACATGTTTTGTAGTATAGTCTGTAAATATTATTTGAATGCTTGTTGTTAAGGTACCAGGCTTGACCCTTGTTTTTAAATATAATGTTATAAAAGGTCATGGACAAGAGAATGAACTATACACAACACAAAAAAAAAAAACAAACAAATACTCAAGGATGTGTAAATAAGTTTAAACTTTAGAAAAGGGACAATTACCTTGAAATTTATTTTTGAATTCCCAAAAGACTAAACAATTTTATATACATACATATACATACATACATATATAAAACTTTTAGTACTTTAAAGGTTGTGAGAGTAAATTAATGAGAAAATTCTTTTGGGTAAATTTTTAATATGTATAGAATAAATTTAATATACATGTATAAGCTACATTTATCCTAAAATAAAATGAACCACCCTGTTGCAATTGTTGTGTGCAAGTGGTGTGGTCTAATTTATGCAAATTTTAATTAAAATCTCTTAAAATATTATTAAATATTTATTAGATAGTAATTTTGTATAGCTAAGCTGCATAAATATAAAATTTTTCATAGTACCAATCTCATTTATAATTTCTAAGAAAACATAGAACCCTTTTACGCTGGTATAACCCGTTTAAAAAAGGGTTAACAATTCACTACAAATCATAATAAATACATACATATATACGGTAAAAAAAGCGATAAAAAGATGTTTTTCTTATATTATTTCTTTACCCCATTCTGTGCACCCTTCTTTCCTTCTGTACACTTCTTTAAACATTTCCCCTAGTCATAGGTTGAAAGTTGAGTCGAGGTTGATATTTCGACCACCGTATATGATGTCGAGTTGAGTTCACTTTGGGTTGAACTGACATCATAACTTAACCTCAAATTTTTGTGTGAAATTTTCATTTATAGACTGTGTTTAGACGAGTCGCTTTTAGGAACGTTCCTCATGAACTTTGTCGATAAAGGGAGAAGGGAGAATGACAAGAGGTACCATCCCATTCGGGGTACCACCCCACTTCTCCGTTCATCTACAAAGCTCGCAAGGAGCATTCCTAGGAGCGAAGCATCTAAACATCGTCGTAGATGCATAATTTTTTTTAAAACATGCAAGATAATCAGAACGAAATAATTTTATATTTCTGTGAAAACTACTTCGAAACCAAACCTCACGGATGGTAAATGTTCAAATACTTTCACAGCAAGGAATTTTCTTGGTTATCCTTTGAATTTTGTCCGCTCAAAGTCCAACCACCGAATCACCTTTAGGGCATTTAATTTTTTTATTATTATAGATGAATAACATTAACTGATGAAGAACAGGTTTAATTACACACTTTCGAAACCACTTGATAAGGAAGCTTGGTCATTTGACTACTAATGGACATCCATCAAAAACATAAACATCATCATATTTGGCCAAGATCGCCACATTAATCATCATCAAATTACATCGTCATTAATATACTAATATAATTTAAGTTTATTAGAATTAATTTTCAATTTACGATATTCATTCAAAATTTACTCTGGTAACCCCATCACCTCAATACACATGCCTACGTATAAAATCGCATTCCCACTTTTATTATCGAAGCAAAGATCACTTCAAACGTTGCGGTTTTCTTTTGTATCCCCACTTGAATTAAGTTCAAGCAAACTATTAAATATTGTTGCGAACGAAACGCTCGCTCTCTCTGCACCGGAGCTTCACCGAGGTAAGTTGTCCTGAACTTGTACCCTTTTTCCTCCCTTTTTTTTACTTCCAATACTAACTTTTCCTCTGTTGGGTTTCGACCATCAACAGATTTATTAATTTTCCTTGTTGTTGGGATTCGACCATCAACAAGGTTTACTAATATTTACTGTGTTGTTGGGATTCGACTATCAACACATTACTTCCTTTCCTTGTTGTTTTCATACAACAGTAATTCCCTTTTTTCATACAAGTTCAAGGTCAACTCTAGAAATCAGGTGAGTACCTCATTTTACATGCTGATAAAATTCTATATATACCTATATATTTTTTTTCTTTTCGTTTCTTCTGGTGATTCGGTGATTTATTTTACCATTTTTCTCGTTTCTTCGAAATTTTAAACTTCGCGATTTAGTGGACATCGTTGTAGAGGTGTTTTTTGCAATTCGATAATTGATTCATAGCTTACATCGTTGACGAGGTGATGAAATTGAATTTATAGTTTCCAACATTGTCGAGGGTGATCCAAGTAAATTTTGAGTGAATCTTCACTTGAATTAATACTTTGTTAAACTTCTAATTGATCAGAATTTTTGTCTTTTATTGAATTTTGAATTAATAAACTTACTAACTAAATTAATTAACTAAAACTAAATAACTAATTTATGAACTAATTTATATGAAACTTGAATTTCTTTATTGAATTACTGATATCTTGACTATTATTTACATTAAACTATTGGATTGATCTCATGAATAAATTTGAAATGTTATAATTGAATCTTACTACTTCTTCTTTTTTTGTTTTATTTTCTTTACCTTTTTTACACAGGTGTACTGCAATTAGAAGCCAATTGCGTCCAAGAAATCCCTCTATTCTTTTGAAGTTTTTAATACAAAAACATATGGTCCTTCGAGCCGGATTAGCTTAATATGCAATAGAGACTCGTCGGATGGATTCCTTTATTTCTGAAGTTTTTATAACAAAAACAGTAAACAAATAAAATAAATGACACTTCAACCCAATTACAAAATATCAGCTCGACCCAGGAAGGAGAGCTGAGTTGAGTTGAGAGGATCCAGTTTCAACGCGAACCCCGCTTATAACTGCAATGTACCTAGGTTAAACTTGAATTGAATCTAGTCATATAGGGCATGCATAATTGCTAAACGAACGAAGAGAACTTACCAAACATTTTCTAGTAAGAAATGTGAGAACTTGTCATTTTCAAATAACAACAGTTACTAACAATTACAAATAACGTACAATTTTTATAAACTGTATTGGTTTTTTTTAGTAAGGTGTGAAAACTTTTAATTTTCTAAAATCATGAATTTTGATTTAATCCCAATTATAATTTATTGCTCACCTTTAGCGTCTTCTTCTTTCCTCTATAAATACAAACTGTTGCCATTTTAAATGTTACAAAGTCTAGCTACAAAGTCTAGCCACTCGAATAAGTAGGTACAAAATATGATATATAACTCCACTTGAGAATTTCCAATGTGAACGACATTAAGCTCATTCGTCACTTACTACGTATACACATGATGACTTAAAAAATTAGTTGAGGCTGAGTTTAAAATAAAATAAAATAAACACTACACGTTACAAAAAATCACAAGCAAAACACAGAGATTCAGACTATCAACTAAATTCAACTTCTCAACTACTATACTCTCGTCTATAGGTATGCATAATTTCAACACAATCCAGGTTGCATAGCTGAGTCGAGTTCAGTTGACTCTAACTTGACTCGGCTCGCGTCTACATGTAATTGGATATCGGTTCAATCTGAGATCAACTCATCACGTATACGTACTAACTGGAATACCTTACTTTAGGTTATAGAATCGCTTTGCTGATAAAAATGAGGGTTTCAAATGAGTATACTCGATGAGGATGAGAATGAAAAGGCTTTTTACGTTTTCACTTTCTCATATTTACAGAATAACCACTCTGGACCCAAAAATTAATGTCAAATCGAATTTGTTTTTTAAAAGTAAAACTAGATGTCACTAAACGCTAAAAAAATAAAACAATTGGCGGAAAGTGCGAAAATAAATGTCAAGCGTCCATTTGATTTCGTGTTATTGTCAACGTAACTAACGCCGGTTGTTGAATAAACCTAATTTCATAAACCATGCCGTAATTGATTGGATTTTGCAATTCACTTTAAGTTTACACTGTATCATTATATAGGCCCATATGAAACAATGTTTCCTGCAATCGCTGATTCCTTTTTGGAGTTTCTCTTAAAATTTCATTGGTAAACTCTTGGAACAAATAATACGTCAAAATCTCCCATTTACTCACCCATTCGTCGCTTTGTTTTGAAAACTCGAGGAGCCATTTTTGTTTTCAATTCCTCTTTTTATTTCATTCCGTACGAAAAAGGAAACCAAAGAAATCGGAGAAACAACAACAATAAACCTAAAACTATCGCTGGTAAAGAAAACCGTGTTTATGCTCCAACCGAGACCATTCCGGACGCGAACGAGGACGAGTTTAACGATCAGCTTCAACAGCTGGGAACGATCACTGACATATAGAATGGACTGCTTATGAGAAATTTTTCATGGCACCAATTTGTTCCATAGGCTACAAACCTTTTTTCACTCCATGTAAACACCGGAATCACTTTTGAAATTTACATTTTTTTAAATACGTACGTAAAACATTAAAACAACACAAATATTTTGTTTAAAAAAATTAATAAACACTATTTTCACTTTTTCACCTTTTAAAATGCCTTTTTTTCATTAATTTGCAAATTTTATGTGTATCTGATTTAAGTTCTTAACGCCTGTCTTAGCAACTGACATTCTGTCCGGGGGCTTATGGGGAAAAGAGCAAAAGATATAAACATCACTATACCCGTCTATTTTTTTCTAATTGATTTTATTTCTGAGTGCTTCTGTCAGTTTGGGGGCTTATGGATGAGCGAGCGACTATACCTTTTTGGTGCCATCGGTTTGTATGGGAATAATTGCTGATGAGCAGTCCATTATTATATGTCAGTGGGAACGATACCTCGAACAGAATTAATCGTTCTCGTGGGGGCCTTTAATGCACATTCAGGTGCAGATCGAACCGGCTATGAAGGGACGATGAGAAAATTCGAAAAGACGTACGTTCGATGCATGGGCCCGATTACGGATCGAACCATTATTTTGTTTGAACGAAAATACAGATGCGATTACAAAGAGCGAAGAAAACGGAGCTACAGTAGCCAAGAAGAATTAGGCTTGCCAACGAGACCCGGCCATCGGGCGACAGTTTCAAATCCTATAAATTCGTGGCGCTCGCAATATCAGACGATATCGATGTCGAAGAAAGGCAATTATCGGAGTCCATTGTGGGCTGTGCAATGTAGTTGCGTCCACCCATCCGTAAATGGACTCAGCCATGGATCTCGGACAGCTGTCGGGACCTCGTCGATCAGCGGAAACGAATGAAACAAGTCGATTTGGAGCAAATGAAATCGAAACGAGAAGCGTACTAGAATAAAGTTGCGGCCGAGATGGAAAAAGCGGCGTCGGGTCACGATTACCGGACACTGTACCAGACAATCTGGCGGTTAGATGGCAAAACAACATCAGCAAACGATATCAAAAAATTTGATGGAACTTTCGTTACTTCTAATCATGGGCGCTTGCAGTGGTGGAGAACCGCCATTTATCGAACAGCCGACGAATCAATTTATCGATACCGAACCGAAAAATATCGAAGTGAAAACGGTAATAAATCGCTGAAAATGGAAAAGCACCGGGAATAGATCAAAAGCCGAAGGCGATGTCTAATAACAATAGCTTCAAGTCCTCAGAACACGCATATGGCATTCGGATGGGGGCTTGTCGGCATATACTATGATTACATGCATACTTGAAGTCGGCTTCAAATAGACTTGAAAATCATGTAACCCCAGATCGACTTCAAATCAAGAGCATTTAACTGTCAGTTCCAGTTCAAGTCAAGTCCTCAGTCCGGCATGTAATCGTAGTAATAGAAGAAAGCGATCGTTGTGCCAAATTTGAAGAAAAGCGACAGTCGGGAATGCAAAATTATCGGGGTATTAGCCTCCCCTGGGTATCGCCCGATGGTAGAACGAGAAATCAGATAGATCATGTGGCCGTCAGCCGCAGATGGAGAACTATCCTTGAGGATGTCAGGAGTTTCAGGGGAGCAGACACTGGAAGCGACCACCATTTGGTTATAGCAACTATTCGCCTTAAAATCGCCGCAATCAGAAACGTACAACGCGATGCTATAAACCGTAGACGGTTCAACGTAGATCTTCTGCGGGAGAGCGGTAAAAAGCGGGAATTTGCTGGAAACCTACAACAAATATTAAACCAGCACAACGTTTCTGACGACACAAATATTGAAGAGCTGTGGAGTAGGACAAAGGGCGCAATATTGACGGCTGCGGAAATGAGCATCGGTTATGTCCCAAGAAACCAGCAACACTGGATCTCGGACACAACCTGGCAAAAAATAGAACGCAGGAGAGCCCTAAAAAATAACGTAAACTCTACAATCGACCCCGAAAGACGTTACCAACTGGAACGGGAATACTCCCAATTACACCGGGAGGTAAAGAGAAGTGTCCGGCGTGATAAAAGGCAGCAGATAAATGAGCTCGCAGAAAAAGCGGAAAACGCGGCAAACACAGGCAACAGTAAGGTGCTGTACGAAATTACTAAACAGCTCACGGGAAAGCACTCTACTAAAAAGCATGCCGTTAAGAGTGCGGATGGAAGGCTGCTGTGCAGCGACGAGGAGCAGCTCCAAAGATGGAGAGATTACTTCTTCGCCGCCCTGAATGGTTCATTTACACAGGAACCTCAGGAAACCATCAACAATGCACAGCCTATAAGAATCACCACCCGAGCCCCATCCAAGACGGAAATAGTAACCGCAATTCATGCGATGGCCAATGGTAAAGCAGCTGGGAAAGATGGCATCCCGCCAGAATTGTTGAAAGCCGATTCAAGCCTCATAGCAGATGCGCTTCAGCCAATCCTGGAAATAGCATGGAACACCTGTACCTTTCCGGAGGATTGGACGGAAGGTATCATAGTCAAAATACCAAAAAAGGGGGACCTAACAATATGCGACAACTGGAGAGGCATCTGTTTACTATCTACTGTGGGCAAAATTTTGTCCCATATATTACTATCTAGGATAAGTGAGGCAGTAGACCGAACGCTTAGGAGGCAGCAGGCCGGATTCAAGAAGGGCCGCTCATGTATTGATCATATCAACACCTTACGAATAATAGTGGAGCAGTCTACTGAATTCCGATCCCCCCTTTACCTTGCTTTCGTAGATTATGAGAAAGCGTTCGACTCGGTCAATAGGAGCTTTATATGGCAGGCACTACGGCGATGAGGACTGCCTGATAAAATAATAGAATTGATAAAAGCCCTATATAACAATTCCAAATGCAGAGTTCCCCATAATGGAAAATTATCCGACAGCTTCGAGGTGAGCTCAGGAGTACGACAAGGATGCCTACTCTCGCCTTTACTATTTCTTATAGTAATAAAAGACATCCTTGTCGGCGCTCTAGATAGTAGAACAGGCGGCATACAATGGGGTTTGTTAGACCGCCTTAAGGATCTCGACTACACAGATGATATCTGTTTGCTGGCCCACAGAAACCAGGACCTCAAAAACATGATTAACAATTTGGCAACAGAAATTAGTCCAGCAGGCTTAAGGCTAAATCCGACTAAAACTAAAGAAATGAGGATAAATGCAAACACCATTGAACGGACTGCGCTGAATAACCGTGACGTGGAACTGGTCGATAAATTCTGCTACCTCGGTAGTTTTATTACCAAAAATGGCGGTGCAGAAGAAGATGTCAGTTCCAGAATAAATAAAGCACGAGGCGCATATGCATGCCTGTTCCGCATATGGAGATCAACGGAGATCTCAACTAACACCAAATTGCGGCTGTTCAACTCCAACGTGAAGGCAGTACTTTTGTACGGTTGCGAAACATGGAAAGTCACCCAACTGATCACAGGGCGCCTACAAGTCTTCGTCAACAGATGCTTGCGTCGTATCCTAAAAGCCGCTGGCAGGATAGAATTTCAAACGATGAACTATGGCGCCGTGCCGGCCAAGAAAGGATAGACGACCAAATCAGACGAAGGAAATGGAATTGGGTTGGCCACACCTTGCGACGCGAAAATGAAAATCTAGCCAAACAGGCCCTCGACTGGAATCCGCAAGGATCCCGTCGAGTCGGAAGACCTAGGACAACATGGAGGAGAACCCTATTAGCAGAAGCCGCAACAACTGGGAGATCCTGGTCGGAGCTGAGAGCTGTCGCGCAAAACAGAGTCCGCTGGAGGACAACTGTTTCCGCCCTATGTCCCATGAGGGATTAAAGGAGCACAATGATGATGATGATTAGCCTCCTCTCGATTGTCGGCAAAGTATTTGCGAATATAATACAATCGAGGCTTGGGAAACATCGAGAGCAAACGAGCCGGAAAGAACAAGCTGGATTTAGACCACATCGAAGGTGCATTCATCAGATATTCGCTCTCCAGTTAATGGAAGAAAGAATTCGTTGCTTTCATCGATTTCAAATCCGCTTTCAATTGTATCGATTGGGACAGCTTGTGGAGAGCTTTGGATCCATTGAAAATCATCTAACTTCTTTAAGCGTCGTACGATGGCTCAGCAACAGCGTTCGTATTCGAAGCGACTTATCTGAAGAGTTTCCGATTCAAACGGGTGTCCGACAGAGAGACGTCACTTTGGCACTTCTCTTCAACGTTGTGATCGACCCGATTATACGTGAAGCATTCGGTGGGTGACGCGAAGTTCGATACGACGACAACAACTGCGTAACCAACTTGATGTTCGCTGACGATAGCAATGTCTTCGCCGACCGGGATGCCGAAGCAATGGACATCTTATACGATATTTCCCGCATCGCCCAGTTATACGGGTTAAAAATCAATGCGGAAAATACCAAAGTGCTCACAACGGACGGATCGAGGGCCAGTGTTCAGCTTGAGGGAACCCAAATCGAACAGATTCCAAAGTTCAAATATTTGGGATCATTGGTTGAGGAAACGAAAGTAGCATCGACGTCCGACATTCACACACGCGTGGTCCAGGCAACAGCAGCATTCGCCTCGCTCAAGTGGTGCATATGGAAATGAACAAATACTACCATCAAAACGAAAGTACACCTTTACCGAACGTTGATCCTTCCGATTCTTCTTTATGGATCGGAAACGTGGACACTGGAAACACAGTATACAAATACGTCGACTATGGTAGTTTGGACATGTTTGCCAAATGGATGATAATCGCCTGCCACGTTAAAACAAAAACTGTTTGGAATGAAACTGCGAACAAATAACGCTATAATTAGTCTTGCAAGAAAACATTTAATACCATATTGAACCCAACCAAAAACAAAGACAAGGCCGTCCTCATTGTCATTTTTGATCTGAAGCAACGATAGGCATAATCCTGAGCGAATTATATATCTCCTTCGGTTCTTGATCTGTCATAGCACAGGTCGAGGCCGATGCGCTAAATGTCAAAAAACCCTTTCTGTAGAGCGACCTTGCTTTGGGAAATGTCACACCTGATCCGCACATTGCACGCACCTGTGCACACGCCTATTTTCCTACTTATATTTGTTTTTGATTTTTTATTTCGTTTTTATTTGTTACATTTTATTCTATTTAATAACATCAATAATAAAACAAAATATTAAAAGCCCTGTTTTAGTATGGGCGTTAATGGGTTAAGGCAACAATTTCAGCATTTTTCCATCCCTTTAGATAATATTCAAATATTCAGGAGCAAAAAGTCTTTAGTAATTTTATTCCTTATTAAAATTCATATTTTTCACTTTTTAGCCGGGAGAGAGCTTTTTGCGTATAAAATTTTCCTTACATATTATAACCTTGTAAAAACCGAGAGGGAAGGGTGTAATATCCTTCCTGCCAACAAGAATAAATTCATTTATCCTTATAGACTAATTATGCTATAAAAAAATTTTCATTTAGTGTTATACTCTCATCTCGCTCCTTTTATGCATATAAATATCTTCTTTGATAATCCATGTGTGTGTGTGTTTTTTTATTATACATAGTACACTGTTTTTTTTTTTTTATTTTATTTGTTTATCCTATTTCAGATGGTACTTATGAAGCTTTACGTCCTGAAGATTTTTGAGCAGAGATATGTATATACAGACATTTTAAACCTCACGTATAAGTACTAAAATTTATTTAGCGAAAAGAGAAAAACGTAAACAAAAAAACGACACAAAGGACTTTATCTCGGAAAATGGGAATGCAGGGAAATTTGAGGTTATTTAAATTTATTTTTTTCTAAATGATAAGATTTATTTGTTGTTTTCCTTCAGTGGTTAGAACATTATTTAATTTTAAATACATGTGGAAATATAAAATGTAAATAATGTTAAGTGGTCTCTGTGGAAGGTAGGTAGGTTGTTTCCACAAACTGGCTGGAGCAATAAAAACTACATTCAAGGTTATTTTTTATTTTTTAGTTCATTTCAAAGTTTGAGCGTATTTTTTTTTTTTTTTTTCAAACTATATTTATATGTCTTCCGCCATTTTGGGGTGACCCGTCATATTAGATTTAAAATCATCACCCAGCTTACTGTACTATAATTGTCATACACGTTTATTTGATACCCATACCGAGTGGGTTGTGAAAAAAAGTAGCCGCCATTATGTATTGGTCGCCATTTTGAATTTGGAATAACGCCACACAGCTAATTGTGTTCCACTTGTCATACCCTTTCATTTGATACCCATGTCGGGGGTCTGGGAGTAAAATCGAAATTTTCGACAGCCGTCTTGGAACCGCCATCTTGATTTTTTCACAAAGCGGTCAGATTGCATTGTCATGCGACTACTATACATATGTATGTGCAAAATTTCAAGTTGATTGGTTATATGGATGTGGATCAAAATCAAGTTGCAAGATTTGTTTACATATCTAATGCGTATAAAAAGGAATGTGTATATCTATTTATATATTTTTGTTCGCAGTAGGCTCCTAGACCGTGCAACCGATATTAATGAGATTTTAAACATGTGCTACTTACATTTAAATTTAGAACATAGGCTATTACTTTCTAAAACCACTAGTAGATGGCGCTGCCATGCACAAATTTACATTTTTCCATGAACGTTCGTAGGGGTCTAAAATAATGCATCTCGAATCCCGATTTTCTAAATTCAAAATGGCCGCTGAAATATAACCTAAATTGAAAATGGCCGCTGAAATATGGTTGAACTTGTGAATTTTATTCCGATTCCAATGAAAATTGGTATCTAGGATTTTTTGTGGCCGCAAATAATGAATTTGTAAACTTGAACTTATAAATTCAAAATGGCCGACGAATTTGCAAATTGTGTTCTAATTCAAATGAAAATCGTTATCTCGGAGTTTTTAAGGTAGGAAATAACGAATTTAGGATCAAAACTTATTAATTCAAAATGGCGGGCCAATATGGCGGAAGAGTTTTGCCAAATAACTATCATATTCCGATTAGGAGTATGTAGGCTGTTCAAGAGTTGGAAAATCGGAAAATTTTGACATTCTAGCTACAAATAGAAAAACATTGAGCATAGTGTATCCTTAAGTTCTCTAAGCAATCAGTTCAGAATTAATATGGTAAGGAGAAGCGGGAATTTGAGTTTTTAGGTAAAAGTCTAGAATTCTACAATACGGGAAGAGGCTGGAAACTGGGTTAATAAATAAAACCTCCGAAAGTGAAATTCCCAACTGATGTGTTTGGACGAATTTGCACTGTTCATCCATGGAATGTTGAATGTTTCTACTAGTGCTTTCTGCTGTTTAACATGGATGGCCAAAAACATTCAGACATTTACGAACGGATCTTTGTCAAACATATCGAGAGGCGTGTCAGCGTTTGAGTTTATTGGAGGAAGATTCCCAATGAGACCAAACAATCGCTGATTCCCCATTGAATGCGCATCAAATAAGAATGCTATTCGCCATCATTGTGACAACATGCTATAATTATAGGACAACATAATAATTATTGGACAAATATAATTATTGGACAAATACAATGAGGACATGTGCGAAGACATATTCCATGGCGTTCGAAGTCGAAATACGTTGCACAATCCGGAAATGGCAATGTGTGACGAAATATACAACGAAGGACTGATTGCCATTGAGGATTTGTGCATGGCGATAGCAAATAAACTATTAATTCAGGTTGGCATGATTGCAGCCAATCGACCCATGCACGATGCGTTCGATCAAGAACTCAAACGTGAGCAGTAATACGACCGTGATAGGCTGCAACAAGCGGTTCAATCTAATGTACCATTGCTCAATGCTCAACAAAAAAATGGTAACGAAACAAATCAGTTGATTCCACCACTAATCAAAATGATGTTGTGAATTATCCGACGGGATTTTTGAATTCCTTGGACATACTCGGATTTCCCCCCCCCCATAATTTGCATGTGAGGTGTTTTTGTGAGATGTACTAGACTCCCCACGGCATACCGAGATTTACCCTATAACTGTTGGAATTTTAAAATTAAAAATATTATTAGCTTACCTACAATAAATCGACGAATCGTTTAGGTCAAAACATGACACTATAATAAAAATCGATAAAATATGGGTGTCACCCTTAAAAATGCAAAACAAAATTTCTTTTTTAGGGTTTTTCGCAATAGTATCAAAAAAAAAAAATAAAATCCAAAGAAACTACTTCAATATTTATTTGCGAAGGTTTGATTTATAACAATTGATATGATATGATAAGGGATAATACTGAAGGGTTAAACCCACCCCTACATCGGCTGAAAATATAAAAAGTTATAAAAAATCTTTTGCCAACTTTATGCTTCGAATTCGATTGAATACTTGTTAACTTATTTTCAACCCTTAAGGGAGTAAAACTACCCCTAGATAAAAGTTGTATTTGGAAAAAAGCATTATGTTTTTGCTGCCATTAAAACTGGAAGAAAACGGCAATTCGGTAGGTGACTATAAAGGTTACCAACAGCATACTCAGTAGACCGGCTGTCATTCGATTGCGTAGGTAAAGCAGCATTGGACGTGACTAGTGCTCAGTTGGGGGACTGCTTGGTAAAACAACATTCGAGTTTGGAATGGTCTGTGCCGATGTAGATGCATTGATAAATGTTCATGCCTGTAGTGGGAGCGGAGCGTGCATACTTCTAGTAGTCGAATTTTTATATTTTCGTGCCTGTGGCGATAGCATGCATGCCTGTGGCGGGAGGGTATATACCCGTATGGCATGCGCACTTGTTCACTATGCGTGCTAGGTACAGCGCGTACATGCCTTTAAGAAAATTAACCAACTAAATTGTGAATAGACCAGGATTATCAATACTTTCCCTTAATTGTTCAAGTATACCTGAGAACGTACAAAATTTAAATGACAAAGTTCTAAAAAAAATTAATGTATTATTTTTACCACAAACTTGGATGAAAAATGAAGAATATGATGAGGGCTTCACTAATGTTTTAACACTTCATACAGACATTTAAAAAACGCTATCGCTTAGGCACGATAAAATACCATGAAATGTGTGATGTATGCCAGAAGATGGAGAAATGAATTTGATGGTGGTTATTTATGTATCGCCGCAGTCGAGCTGATTCTTACCCAATATCAGGTGGGCGAAAGGGGGGTGTCGGCCAATATCACGTAATTTTTTTCCTTCTCCTGTAAAATTCCTAAAAACCTGGGTTAAATTAAGTAAAAAATGTTTCTTCACTAAAGACCCCCATTCACTCACAGGCCGCCGGCGGGCCGTGATCTTTTAGGCCAGGTCGGCAGACACGGCCCAATGAAGACCACCGATTACTCAGTCTGACTGAGGGATGCGGACTTCAGGTATCTGCCTGACTGGCCGTGGCATGCAGGTGACGTCATAATTCCCTACATACACACCGGCGAAGACGTCACCGCCTCCGCGCCAATCTGTTTGTACCATAAGGCGGCTCCAGACACGCTGTGAATACACGTGAACAAGCACAAACACGAATGTGAATGGTTGTCGTGCCTAGATTTCAGTACCGAGTGGATACGGTATAAATTCGTGCTGTAATTTCACGGCTCCGAATATACTGCGACTGAATAGAAGTTCACATCTTCAGGCACAAACTGGCGATAAATGCCCGCCACCCATAAAGATTTTTCTCAATTTTGCTGCACTGCAGGCGTTATCCAGCTTGCAGCCGATGAGTGTATGTATCCTTGGGTTCAAGGCGGAAACTTTCAGGCCACGGCCTGCCGTCCACCTGTGTGTGAAAGGGGGCCTTAAGATATGGCTAAATACTACACAAATTTTTTTATGCGAACGGCAGAAAGGAGCATTGTAGCCGCTCGATCGTTTAGCCGCCACCGGCCAGCCAAACAGTCGAATGCTGCGACGTACGAGCCAAGTAACACTGACCCGCAAAAAGGCCCTTAGAATATAGAACTACAGGAAGGGCCGAATTTTAGCATAATTAAATTCTAATTGAGTATGAGTGCTCAAGTTTTGGTATTTGTGTGTTCACTACAAGCGGAAACAGCGAGTGGAATAGAGGAGGGGCAAGTTGGAGTTCGAGTTATTAGTTATCTATAATTATTTTGTGGTTACGCCCGTAAATACGTATTTTTAGTGTAAATACTAGATTCTTTTGAATTTGAAAAATCTCACATATCTCACGAGTTACGATATCTCATCAATGAGGAAGGGGGATCGAAAAATTGCAAAATTCGCCCCACGTATTTTATGGACGACCCCTAAGGTAAGATTTAGTTTTAAATTTTCTTGTTATTCATACTAAGTAGATCATATTTTTCAATTATTTAACATTTCCTTGTAAAAGGATAAATATAAAACTTTCTACGTTTTTTAAATGTAAATCAACCAGCTTGTTTTTATCCCTTCACTTCAGATTTCAGTATGCCAAAAAGGTTGACATATCGCACCCTTAGAATTATAGAGACTCAACAAGGAAACGCAAAATGTTGGCACATTACTGATTGCGTCACTCTAAACCCGAGAGGGCGCGGGGAACAGGGGCCGAGCGATAAAGACCGAAATATGTGTTTGTCCTTTTCTACTCATAAATCGGTCACTGTTTTAATTAAAGTCGATGCAGATGATTATTTTAGGTCGTTATGTGGCGGAAAGTCAAAATATCAAAATTTCGTACTGGGTCTGTATAATTCTAAAGGTGCGATATGTCCAATAATGTAATTACCTGAACTTTTCCATATTTTCTTAGAATTTTCTAAAACCGTCCAAATTTCTACTGAATTACAAATCTCTTTACCGTCCAAGACCATAAATATTTCTCTGAATGACCAATTATTTTCACTAATTTTGCCCAATTAGAGTCAGTTCATAATTCCACTTACTAAAAGTCAAGTGCGGTCCGGTACTGTACCCAACTCGAGATGGCCATTATGTTTCTTTTTAGAAAGTTTTCCCTGTTGTTGTGTGTACTTCCTTAATTTCTTACAATCTTTAAAATAAAAATAAAACAAAAAAATAAAAACGACAGATTAAATTTTTCCTACTTCCGGCAAATTGTAATGTCTCTGCCCTTTTCTTTTCTCTTACAAAATTGTCTCTTGTCTATCAATGTCTGTCAATGTCTGTCTTTTTGTAATAATCAATGAAATCTTTTTTATGTCGTCTAAAAAATAAAGAAGAAAAAAAAAATAAGCAAAGTACAAAAAACCTTTTACAAGCCAAATAATAAAAAAAAAGTTTATTGCTATACTTTCTTTTCAAGGGATTTTCCGCCTATTCCCATTGTGACAAAATTGCTCTCTCTTTCTCGTTTTTGTTGCTGGAATTTTCCTAGAATATTGCCGGGAATAAAAGAAAATTTTCTCTGTGAATATTTTGATATATAAATCTACGTTATTTAGAAGGTTTCAAACTCTCTCGCCCACACAATGAAGGGGGATTTACAGTTAATTTGTGTTCTATGTCACATTAAATCCATTGAAATTAACTTGATTTAAAGAAAAATCTTAAGCCCGATTGTAAAATGTGTGCGCTCTGTGTTGTTAAAGAAAATGGAGGAATTTATTCGAGTTTATCTTTAACTTACTCATTTGACGAGGTTTTAAGAAGAGTTGGTTTTGGGCTATTGTTACTTGAACCCTCTTTAGGAAGGTTATTTTTGTTAGTTACAACTACTATCTTACCACTAATAACATTATCTTCTTAACGAATAATTATTTTGCCTTCAAGAATCATATCTTGTGGATTTATTATTGTTGCTCAACTTTTCATATCTAACTCTTAAATTAAACATTTCAAAAAAAGTATAATTTTCATTCACATCTGTCTTCCAAACCGAGAGAATAATAAGTTTAGAAATGTCTGTCAAAAGTCAAACTCTAGCAAGAAACCTGTTAGGTAGGTACCTTCGATCAATGTTCAGCATCAAAGGCTAGCTTTGAAATAGCCTGCTTGATTGCCCGAAATAAGAAATCATATAAACTACATGCCAAAAGAATCAAGAATGTAGTGCTTCCAATTCATATGTTAAGGAAGCTTTCTGGAAGCATGCACTCTATACTCCCATTTTTTGCTTTGCTTTTCTCAAGTTTTCTGTTATTGAACTGAAATATTGGCTTTGGCTGATTTTCATTGGATCATGACAATGGGTTGTCAGGACAATGCGTTATACGATGACTGATGTCTACATATATTATTATATAACCCATATATTTTTGGTGGGCTTGGAGACACATTTTTCTAGACAAGTACATAGTTCTTATTTAGACAGGTTTTTATGTGCCCATGTTTTAATTTTAGTCATGAGAAAACAACACAGGTACTACATAGTATTGCACGATTTCTTACCATACGTCAGAATCAGAAGCAGGATCAGAATTGCACTTGTTCTTATTATTTTCTAGTTTTTGGTACAGCTTATGATTTCAAATAAAACCATTTAAGGTAATTCTCTCGCAAAACAGTTCATTTTGAATTTTTTTGAAATTTGGCATGTTTGTTCGATTGTTGTTCGCATTTATTTATGCGTCGTTCCTTTTGTTGAGCGTGTCAAGTTGCAGTCGCACAGTGTTGCCACTCTTCTTTTGCTCCTCCTCTCTCATTGTTTCGTTTCGCTCGAGTCGTGCGACCGCCGACATATTTTATCGACTTTCAATTCAAATTACCCAAAAACTGGACGTCAGAATCAATTTTTTGACGTGACAACGTCTATTAAATCGGTTTAAGATAGGACGCGCGTGTGAAAATGTCCCGCACAATGTCCCGCACACAAAAAAAAAATCATATCTCCGCCCCCATACATGTTAGGGGGGTGGTTAATGGCTCAAAATTTTCGTTAATTTATCCTCTACACGGAAAAAATACATTCATTCACCTTATTGACGTGACAACGTCTATTAAATCGGTTTAAGATAGGACGCGCGTGTGAAAATGTCCCGCACACAAAAAAAATTTGCTTCGAAATATATAATTTATTAATTGCGAAAATAATACAAAACGTAATAACAGACGTTGTCACGTTCAAATTAATAGACGTTGTCACGTTAAAATACGGACGTGATACTTCACATCCAAGACCATTAATTAACTTCCCAGTATAGGAAGTTATTGTAATCAGTCCGAAAATCGATATCGAAAATTTCGACGTATTTTCATCTTTCAAGGTCCCAGGAGCATTTTAAGCAAAAAATTGGGAGGAAGTATTTTGTGTGTGTGTGTATGTGCGTACGGATGTGGTCATTTTTTCCTGCACGATATCGCGCGAACCAAAACTGATATCGACTTCGTTGAGGTGTCGTTCGAAGCGTATTAACCGAAATATGATCTGAAAAGATTTTCATAAAATTCGGTCCAGCCGTTTTTTTGTTTAAGCGGCGTAAGTGATTTTTGTACCTGCACGATATCGCCCGAACCACGAAAGATATTGACTTACTTGACGTGCCGTTCGAAGCGTATTAGCGACAATATAATCTCAAAAGATTTTTATAATATTCGGTCGAGCGGTTTTTTGGTTTAAATGACCTAAGTGATTTTTGTACCTGCACGATATCGCGCGAACTATAAAAGATATCGACTTAGTTGACGTGCCGTTCGAAGAGTATTAACCAAAATATGATCTGAAAAAACTTTCATAAAATTTGGTCGAACCGTTTTTTTTGTGTAAACGACGTTTATGATTTTTGTGACTGCACGATACCGCGCAAACTAAAAACTATATCGACTTCATTGAGGTGCCGAAAAAGGAATATTAACGAAGAAATGCTTTGAAAAAAATTTCATAATATTCGGTCGGGCCTTTTTTGTTTAAATAGAAAAACTTCGGCTAATTGTCAGAAAGACCGTAAATTGACAAGTTTTGCTAATATCTAATAAACTCGATGGAATGGGACCCGTTCTAAACGAAGTGATCTTTTTTTGGGTTCTGCAGAGCGATAGCCTTCGAACAAAACATCACTTGTCAAAATCCGACAACCTTTCAAAATCGTGCAAAAATTTCGTTACCCTTTACAAACAGCGCGAATTTTTCAAACCTTGAATTAGCACTTTTTGACGGGGAATTGTTTTCTACGCGTGATACAGTTCCAAAAAATTGCGGTTCATCCCGGGATTTCCAGATTACCGCAAAATTTGTTTTTTGGTAAAGTCTGAGAAGTAGGTACTTTACAAACGGCGGCAGCGCTTCAACACTCTCAATACGAATTCGAACACCCGCTTTAGGGTAGCGAACGAAATACGGAGGAAATGTTTGTTTGCTAACGTTCAGGAAAAACAAATTCTCTAAAAAAATCTTGTGGATTTACAACTATTATAGTTATTTGAACTAGCTTCTCTACCAGTGCTAAACGTATAACTATTTTGTAAGAAGTCAGTTTATTCCATCTTCGTTCATAATACTGGGAAGTTAATCGTGTGGACCGAAGGGGTCAAACCAACATCCCAACTAGTTTTTTTTTTAAGAACGATTCGTCAACCATCCTACAATACTATGTTAGTTTTTCAAAAAAAAAAAAAAAAAATTAAATGCGGTTTTTTATCAGTGATGAAAAATGTAAAAACGCATTTCTCCACAAGGCCCATGCAATCGAATCGAAATTTTGATATCAAATATCTCAGTCAGATCGTTCTGAAATTTCACACACACATGACGGACATTGTTTCGAATAAATATGCCAAATTTAAAAAAAAATCCTAAAACGCTAAAAAAACCTTTTGCCTTAGCTTATAAGTTGTTTTACATATTATTTTTTTAAAATTCTTACAGAATCAACAATTGTGACGCTAAAAACCCCTCGATACCGAGTTTCAATGGATTCAGAACGCATTTGCTAAATTCATCCGCCATATTGGAGCTGTCATTTTGAGTTTTCAAATTTTGACCACAGAATCCTCATTTGTGGGCCTAAAAACCCCCGATGCCGATTTTCAATGGAATCGGAACCCAATTGCAAAATTTGTTCGCCATCTTGGAAGCGCCATCATGATTTTTTTACAAAATCGTCAGATTTCATAGTCACGGGATCTCAATGTGTGTGAAAAGTTTCATAAGAATCGGTTAAGTAGAAGTAGTTGAAAAAGCTGTCGCAAGATTTGAACAAAAGAAACAAACAAATATACGAGGTCAAGCTAAATAAAACCATTAAAAACATACCCAAACATCTAACAAAAAAAAACAATACGTATTATTCCCTATAGAGATTTTAATGCAACTTTTTTTGTCTCTATCAAAACAAAAGATAGATTGCCATGTAAACACCATCATGATTTAGCGTTAATCCGTCCATGCCATTCCTATAAGCACCCGGATTTGCTAAAATTGATGATTTTTGTGGGGTAATTTGTGGGGAAAGAAAATTACCGCCTTCCGCTTTTCCTAAAACTGGAAACTTATGGTCTAAGCTTGGCCCAGAACCGGTGGATTAACGCTTATTAAATAGATTGTAAAGTTATCCCGTATTTAGTAAATATGTGTACATGAAGAAAGAATTTCGAATTTAAGTATATAAATCGTCATTAAAAAAAGGACACAACAGCAACAACAAAAAATATATCCTTGCAAAAATGTCCCACTAGATTATGTATATATGACTTGTCCTGAATAAGCAGTCAATCCTCCGTATCTTGTCCACCATATCTCGCAAAAGTTCGTAAATGTAATATTTATGGACAGTGAGAAATGCGTAGGAGAGAGTGGCTTTCACCCCAGGATTTCAGGAACCGATTTTTTTGATCGATATAAAATATTAGTCAGAAAAAAATATAATATTTTCATCATGGCGTGGGGAAATATGATATAATGTGTGATCGAATAGTGATTTGGTCTGTCAGAGAAAGGGAAACTATTTTTATTATTTTTTCTGTTAAATAAATAGTGTGTAGATTTTGTGGATTGACATGTTAAATAGAAATATATTTGTTGTATGAGAATAGAAAACAAAAATGTAGAATCCTTTTTAAAAGGAAATTTGATAAGGTGATATATTTAAGGGTTTGTGTTTGAATCAACTAAGATGAAATTGGCAATGGTTAATAAATTAAATTCATATTTTTAAAAGTATGAATTTTAACAGAAATTTATGGTTAATAAAATATATTGTTATGGATACATTGTTAACTATATTAAAAGCAAGTTTTCATTTCATCTCTACCATAAATCACTAATAAGCTATTAAGGTGCGCGCATAACCTAAATGCAATTTAATTCACACTATAGTAATAATTATAGTTCCGTCAGTCCGTTCAGTCTCAATTTCAGTTCAACTGTCAGTTCAGTTAATTTTATGCTGTGCTGCTAGACTAACAGTTACATATCAGTACAATTGTTAATTTTGTGTTTAGTTGTCATTTTTGAAACTTGTTCACCGCAGAGCTTTCGTTGTAATCATGGATGAAGATTGCCATATTGCTGTAGAGATAGGTTTATCAATACAAAAGCCTATAGAGCAAAGTGGCGTAGAGAATGGTACCTAAAAAAATCATTATCTCAGGTATATTGGCTGAAGAAACTTTTCACTTTGAACCTTATGATTGGTCAAACTATTTACGGATGAGTGAGAGTGCTTTTGGAACTAGTAACGCCCTTAATACAACAGCATAGTTGCCCTTATAGCTCAGTCACTTTATACAAAAAAAGGGCCAAACCTTTAGAGGACTTTTCCAGCGAGATTCTCTTTATTTTGGGGTCAGAAATAAATTCCCAAAAGTCCATAAAGCCAACTGACTGGCCACTCAAGTTACGGAGGGTCAAAGATCACGAAAACAATTTTTCTCAAATAAATATCTCGTAAATTATCGGCTTTATGTAATTTTCAGTTCCAGAATAAATAAAGCACGAAGCGCATATGCATGCCTGTTCCGCATATGGGGCTCAAAACAGATCTTAACTAGCACCAAATTGCGGCTATTAAACTCCAACGTTAAGACAGTTCTTTTGTACGGTTTTGAAACGTGGAAAGTCACCCAATTCATCACACGGCGCCTGCAAGTCTTCATCAACAGATGCCTGGGTCCTAAAAATAGAACTATGGCGTCGTGCCGGCCAAGAAAGGATAGACGACTAAATCAGGCGATGGAAACGGAATTGAATTGACCACACTTTGCGACGCGAAACGAAAATCTAGCCCAACAGGCCCTTGGCTGGAATCCGCAAGGAGATCTGGAAGACATAGAGCAACGTGGAGGAGAACCCCCTACGCAACAACTGGAAGATCCTGGTCGGAGCTGAGAGCTGTCGCGCAAAACAGAGTCCGCTGGACGGCAACTGTTTCCGCCCTATGTCACATGAGAGATTAAAGGAGCATAAAAAAAACTAAACGAAAAATTTCGGGCTCAACAAATATATGTACATTGTTTACCTTTCATCTCTTCATCTAAGGAAAGCAGATTGTGAGGCAATTGACTAAGAGGAGTTATATCTTTAGTGTCTCGGTCGTTATTTGCCACATGAGCCATAATTTTGTGCCAGCACTTTTGCATCAATTTTGTGGAAGAAATATTGCTGTAAATTGGCCATCCTCACTAGTTAGTTTTTCTATAGTTCCATGACTGGAGGACTGGTTATCGATGATTAACAGGGCTTTTTCAGGCAAATTGAGACTTCTTCAATTATTTCTAACTTGACGAATAAATGAGCAATGGAACCAGTTATACACCACACATTTTTATAGCACGTAGACCAGCCCCTAAAGTAAGTTTTAGCTTTGAAAGTGCAGCAAATAACCTCAAAAGGATAATTTAAAAATAATAATTGTTCCTGTAAGGGTTAACTAGAACGATTGGCGCTTTTGTCATACACTGCTAGAAATCTTGGTCATATAAAAATTTTTTCTTGAGTTCTAGTAGTAGCCTTACAACGGGCGAACACCAAACGTGATTGTATAATAACATAATCCCCGGCCATGTGAAGGACAACAGAAGGCTGGTTGCAGGACAGTACAGCCGTACACAACACCCACACCTACAGACATCTATATAGAGATACTAGCTGGGACCCGGTGCGCCTACGCTGCACCCATAAGTCAATAGTAAACAATAAAAACCATCCATTGACTTAATATTTTTCGAGATATGAATTTTACACAGATGAAATGCCTCAAAGGACATGGGTCTTGCGTCGGCCGCCATGAATCGGTATATTGAGTCTACTACATTGCTTATTGTATTCTACTTATCATACCCTTTCATTTGATACCCATGTTGAGGGGATTGTGAAGAAAGTGGTAATCCGGCCTCTTTAGACGGCCGCCATGGATCTAAAGATATATTTTGTATACTACATTGCTTATTGTATTCTACTTATCATACCCTTTCATTTGATACCCATGCGAGGTGGTTGTGAAGAAAGTGGTACCCCGCCCTCTTGAGACGACCGCCATGGATCTAAAGACATATTTTGTATACTACATTGCTTATTGTATTCTCCTTAACATACCCTTTCATTTGATACCCATGTTGAGGTGGTTGTGAAGAAAGTGGTAATTCGGCCTCTTGAGACGGCCGCCATGGATCTAAAGATATATTTTGTATACTACATTGCTTATTGTATTCTACTTATCATACCCTTTCATTTGATACCCATGCGAGGTGGTTGTGAAGAAAGTGGTACCCCGCCCTCTTGAGACGACCGCCATGGATCTAAAGACATATTTTGTATACTACATTGCTTATTGTATTCTCCTTAACATACCCTTTCATTTGATACCCATGTTGAGGTGGTTGTGAAGAAAGTGGTAATCCGGCCTCTTGAGACGGCCGCCATGGATCTAAAGATATATTTTGTATACTACATTGCTTATTGTATTCTACTTATCATACCCTTTCATTTGATACCCATGTCGAGGTGGTTGTGAAGAAAGTGGTACCCCGCCCTCTTGAGACGGCCGCCATGGATCTAAAGATATATTTTGTATACTACATTGCTTATTATATTCTACTTAACATACCCTTTCATTTGATACCCATGTTGAGGTGGTTGTGAAGAAAGTGGTAATCCGGCCTTTTGAGACGGCCGCCATGGATCTAAAGATATATTTTGTATACTACATTGCTTATTGTATTCTACTTATCATACCCTTTCATTTGATACCCATGTCGAGGTGGTTGTGAAGAAAGTGGTACACCGCCCTCTTGAGACGGCCGCAATGGATCATTTTAGTTTCAATAGCGTCATGGCCTACCTATTGTTTGACAGCTGCGTAAATTTGAAATTTTCATTAAATGTAATGATTCAATTTAATGACAATTTTACATTTGTCAAACAATAGGTAGGCCATGAAGCTATTGAAACTAAAATGAAGTGAAAATTCCTAAAATTACCATTTTTGTTTGGATTTTGCAGCTGTTTTTTTGGGTAAAGGTATAAAAAATAGCCTACGACCTATTCTCAGACCTACCAAATATACACAAAAAATTTCATGCAAATTGGTCAACCCGTTTCGGAGGAGTACGGTAACAAACACTGAGACACGAGATTTTTATAGATATAGATTTTCACAAACCTCAATTTTAATTGGGTTCCTCTATAATAAATCAGGCGCATACACAAACGGACAATCGTAATCTCCTCATTCTCTTAATATTCAAGGCCGTCATTCGACCTACTATAAGTTAAATGGTGCAATTTAACTACTCAAAAAAGATGTCATTTTTAAGGGATAGTGTGACCTTTGCCCCGCAACAAAACTCGCCGCGTATTTATTGAGAAAAACATTTGCTCCCGTGCTCTCGTATCTTCGAATTCGAACATTTCAAACATTTTATCAACATACTGCTTTATTTTTTCGGCTGTTTTTTCTTCAAGCAGTTAAATAACAAAATTTCGCACTTAAATATAAACCCACAAGCACCACATGTAGACAAATTTTTAGAACAATTTTTTAGTCAACCATCAAAAATAGAACATAGATGCTGTCATAAAACCTCCAGTCATGAGGAAATAAGCCTCACACAATCAATGTAGAAGAAGCTGGCGAGGAAGAAGTATATTGAATGTTGTGCTGCTTAAAACCCGACAAGAGACCAGGAGCAGATTACATTAGGCCGATTGTCCTTAAACTAAACGCTTTGCATCTAACTTTAATAGTTAATACAATAATCAATCGAAGCATCAGACAAAGTTGTGTTCCCAGTCTATTAAAAACGTCGATAATCTGACCAGTATTCAAAGGGGGAGTGAAAGATCGCTACAGACCTATCGAAATATTGCCTGTAGTAGAGAAGTGCCTGGAGGAAATTATAGTACGAAGAATAACAGATTTCATTCAAAAGCACAGAATCCTACAACCAAACCAATATGGTTTCCAGAAAAATAGAAGCACTGAGCTACTTTTGGGAGAACTCGCGAGTGTGGTAAACGCAGGCCTAAACAAAAACCACCACGTTCTTGTCATGTTTTTAGAATTTAGCAAGGCCTTCGACACCTCTAGTCACAAGAAGATCATCGAAAGTCTTAACCGGATTGGAATAAGAGGGATCCTACCAAAGTGGATAGGAATTTCCTGTCAGAAAGGACGATAAAGGTAAAAATAAAAAACATACTAAGCGATGAAAAACAGAGTCTGCATGGTGTACCACAAGGTTCAAAGCTGGGACCGATACTCTTCATTCTATTCACAAACGAACTTCTGCGATTCTGTTTCCAGATGGTGCCACAACCAAAGACTGGTGATAAATGCTGTTAAAACTAAACTGATGCACATACGTATGCCCCACCAACCCGAAGTTCCCATCAGCATATATCATCAGAATGAAGGCTGCCCAACAGCATCGAAAAGTGATCCAATTGAAGTAGTCAAGACTTCTATTCTTAGTATCTAGGAATTATAATTGATGAACACTTCCTATGGCAGGAACATGTTAATAAGATACGGAAGCAGATTAAGTGCGCCGTTTTCGCTATGGTGTACCTCAAAAGATACACTTGCTTCTGCACCTCAAAGCTAGCAGCTTTCACTAGCAGAATGCCGATTAAGATATGGAATATTAGATTAGAATATTAAAGACGTCACCAATTAGAACGGGAATACTCCCAATTACACCGGGAGGTTAAGAGAAGTGTCCGGCGTGATAAAAGGCAGCAGATAAACGAGCTCGCAGAAAAAGCGGAAAACGCGGCAAACACAGGCAACAGTAAGGTGCTGTACCAAATCACTAAACAGCTCTCGGGAAAGCACTCTACTAAAAAGCATGCCGTTAAGAGTGCGGATGGAAGGCTGCTGTGCAGCGACGAAGAGCAACTCCAAAGATGGAGAGATTACTTCTTCGCCGCCCTGAATGGTACACTTACACAGGAACCTCAGGAAAACAGCAACAATGCACAGCCAATAAGAATCACCACCCGGGCCCCATCCAAGACGGAAATAGTAACCGCAATTCATGCGATGGCCAATGGTAAAGCAGCTGGGAAAGATGGCATCCCGCCAGAATTGTTGAAAGCCGACTCAAGCCTCATAGCAGATGCGCTTCAGCCAATCCTACAAATAGCATGGAACACCTGTACCTTTCCGGAGGATTGGACGGAAGGTATCATAGTCAAAATACCAAAAAAGGGGGACCTAACAATATGCGACAACTGGAGAGGCATCTGTTTACTATCTACAGTGGGCAAAATTTTGTCCCATATATTACTATCTAGGATAAGTGAGGCAGTTGACCGAACGCTTAGGAGGCAGCAGGCCGGATTCAGGAAGGGCCGCTCCTGTATTGATCATATTAACACCTTGAGAATAATAGTGGAGCAGTCTACTGAATTCCGATCCCCCCTTTACCTTGCTTTCGTAGATTATGAGAAAGCGTTCGACTCGGTCAATAGGAGCTTTATATGGCAGGCACTACGGCGACGTGGATTGCCTGATAAAATAATAGAATTGATAAAAGCCCTATATAACAATTCCAAATGCAGAGTTCTCCATAATGGAAAATTATCCGACAGCTTTGAGGTGAGCTCAGGAGTACGACAAGGATGCCTACTTTCGCCTTTACTATTTCTTATAGTAATAAATGACATCCTTGTCGGCGCTCTAGATAATCGAACAGGCGGCATACAATGGGGTTTGGTAGACCGCCTTAAGGACCTCGACTACGCCGATGATATCTGTTTGCTGGCCCACAGACACCAGGACCTCAAAAACATGTTGAACAATTTGGCAACAGAAAGTAGTCCAGCAGGCTTAAGGCTAAATCCGACTAAAACTAAAGAAATGCGGATAAATGCAAACACCATTGAACGGACAGCGCTGAATAACCGTGACGTGGAACTTGTAAATAAATTCTGCTACCTCGGTAGTGTTATTACCGAAAATGGTGGGGCAGAAGAAGACGTAAGTTCCAGAATAAACAAAGCACGAGGCGCATATGCATGCCTGTCCCGCATATGGAGATCAACGGAGATCTCAACTAACACCAAATTGCGGCTGTTCAACTCCAACGTTAAGGCAGTTCTTTTGTACGGTTGCGAAACATGGAAAGTCACCCAATTCATCACAGGGCGCCTACAAGTCTTCATCAACAGATGCCTTCGTCGTATCCTAAAAATCCGCTGGCAAGATAGAATTTCAAACGAAGAACTTTGGCGCCGTGCCGGCCAAGAAAGGATAGACGACCAAATCAGGCGAAGGAAATGGAATTGGGTTGGCCACACCTTGCGACGCGAAAACGAAAACCTAGCCAAACAGGCCCTTGACTGGAATCCGCAAGGTTCCCGTCGAGTAGGAAGACCTAGAACAACGTGGAGGAGAACCCTACTAGAAGAAGCCGCAACAACTGGGAGATCCTGGTCGGAGCTGAGAGCTGTCGCGCAAAACAGAGTCCGCTGGAGGGCAACTGTTTCCGCCCTATGTCCCATGAGGGATTAAAGGAGTTTAAAGAAGAAGAAGAAGAAGAAATGCGTTGAAAACACACATCGATAAAATATCACATCTTCAGGGTCGATTATTCAAAATTTAATGGTCCTAGATGTTAACGGTATCTCTTTTGCCAGAATTGAGGAATGAACTACCAGCAGAATTCAAAATATTGTTAATTTTAAAACAACGTAAAAAATATAAAAAACTCTATTTTCTCAACTTACACTATGTCACTTAATGACAGTAATTGCAAAATAAGTTAAAGTTCCTAAATTCCTAAAGTCAATATCAAGTGAATTTAAAATGTAATATACATTATTTGCTTGTAAATAATTTGAAAAAGTTTCATAACCGAAAAATCTCTCTAAAACTATTATAAAATACTTAAATCACCTGCAGTTAGCATACGAATGGCGAACTCGTTCCCCTTATGCATCGATAATCTTGCTGGATAAATCGAAAGGAATATGTGCAGAATGAAAATGTTCAAGTCCGCATAAAACAAATTCAACAATACATTTGGTGCACATTCTTTTTTGGCCCAAATTTGCCCGCGGGCACAGCTTATTTCATGGCCATTTAAATCTTTTGCTTAAGTTTGGCCGTATGTGCCTCCAATAAAAATGGTTAAAAATTTTACGGCCATCATACACCCCTTAAAAAGCCAAGCGGCCGTGATACGCCCGCCGTTAGGCCATATTTTATTTTTACTCGGGATTCTGTTAAAAAAAAAAAAACAAAGTGTGTCAATGTGTCTTCATAAAAGGACCAAAAAGGTCTGTCACATATATATGACGATTGGCTGTAATAAGAAACCCATGTGTCACACATATGTGACGGCTGGTAGCGAACGAGTTTAAATAAAAGAAATTTTATCTATAATTTCATGTTTATTAATAAGTAAAAGTCTATAAGCTCATGTTTCCCTCTTTATACTACACTGCCAAGTAGTAAGCTTAGCACGAAGGATAGAAAAACGGATAGGACAGGTTTAGTGGAGTCAGGAGGGAGGTGGTGGGGGAATGAATGAGGAAGAGGCGGTGAGCCTCGATTTTTATCTTCTATGAGTTTATTTTTTTTTAATTTATTTATAAAATTACTTATTTACTTACAATTGATTGTGAGATCTGGTGTTTAGTAAATCCTTGTATAATTCTCCATCCGATTAGTTAAGGAGATCACAATAATAATAATAATAATAGTAAAACCACATAAAAACTGATTTGAATTTCAATTTTTTGTTTATCTATAAATATTTTTACGTAGCACTATTTTTTATATCCCCGTAAATATTTTCAAATACTAAAAAAAAAAAATTTTCATGAAATCCACGAAAAAAACAACTCGCAAGCACTAACAGGTGAAAATACAATTTTTAAAAATCACATCGTCGCGTCACCATGCATTTTTTTTTTCACACGGTTTTTTTACATATATATTATTTTACATATATATTATGTATATACATACAAAATATTTACTTAATACATATACTATAACAACAACAACATTCACCCACGGAATTTTAAGTTGAGAAGGAATTTCTACTTTCGACGACTAAAAAAGGATCACACGTACATTTAACTTTATTATTTTTTTAAGGGGTTATAAACTTGGCAATGTTAAGGACAAAATCATGGAAAGCCACAACACACTAATTTCGCTTGCATTTAAGGTATTCAAGGTAATAAATTATACGAGGGGAGGGGGGTGAATATACAATCAAATACACAGCAACACACGGGGCTAGAGAAATAATGTGTCAGTTGGCAGCCAGGCAGAGGGTATTTAGTGCCAGAAGCCCTAATTGTATCCAATCAATCACTTCAGCTCTAACTTGACCGAAAATTTATTGTATGCACATATGTAGAAATTTTTATATACTTATAATATTATATATAAATATGAAAGGATATTATTTTTTTTTTCGTATTTAACCACAAAAAGGACTCTTTTTACCATCAAATTTATTATAAACTTTTCTACCACACGAAACAGATTTTTATCACTATTTTGTCGAAATATAATTCACAATTCACAATTGTAACAATGATTCCAGATGGAATTACAGGTAGACGACATGTACATAAGTGATTACATCCTTGAACACTTTTTCTTCACTATAGAGAGTAAGAAATTATAAAAAAAAATCAACAAGGATAATCGCGTCACCTTTTCTGAGTTCCGTTTGCAGAGTCACACACAAATTAAACCACAAACATTTCCTTTTTTTTTTTTTTAATTAGAAGAAATATCCTTGTAAGTTTTGTTCCTTGTGCAGCTTGTTGCTAGTAGTATGTATATTAAAAAAAAAATCCTTGAAGCAAAAATTTAATATGTTTGCTTTTTCAATGAGAGATTGGAGTGCCACACTTTATATTATGTTTACATAGGCCTTCACCAACCAACAAAAAAATATATACGATGTCCCGAAACGTAACGTTCACCGACTCTCGCGCTAAACTAACAATAATTCGTCTGTGTCCCAATCTCTACAGGAATAATTCGCCTGGGTAGAACAAGAAACTCTTGTATTATTACATACATACATATATACCTACATATATATATTTTTTTCTTAAAATACTCTCCTGAGAACAATTTCGGAATGTTAAGAGATCCTGTATCTAAGGATATGCTCTAGTACATCCCAACATCCCATATTATAAACTTCTTTTTTTTTTCTGAACATCAAAATCTGGACCAATGGACCAATAATACTGCGCATGTCCCCCGAAAAAAAAGAAAACCATTCTAAAATCCAACCAAAAGAGAACCCTGTGGTATCCCAAAGAGTATACTCCTAAAAAGGTAAAATTTCGGAATCTACTACAAAATATGTCCTTGAAGGCGCTGATTCTAGTTAGTAGAGATGACAATGATCCAGGAAAAAGCTTTTCCATATCGCTCCTTTTCCACATACACAGACCATACCATGCGCACCAAGGACCCCTTGTTTTTTTTGTTGGGTTGCCTTGATTAAAGGGTGAATGAAATCTGGCTATCATCAGGATATATTCCTATTGATGACATCGACTTGTAGGCGTATATATATAGGAGGGAGAGCTTTCCTTTCTCTTGCAGACTAGAAAGGTCAATACGGACATGAATAAGTGTTCGCTTATGGGAAAGTCAAGTTGTGCCAAAATGCCACTGCGACTGGATTTAATCTATATATTGCTTTTGTTTTAATACATTCTGTATATTTACACACATTTATCTATATATATTTATTTAAGGACTAGAATTGTTTTCCTCGTGAATTTTATGTAGATATGTGGCATGATGATCCAGTTTCTCTCTATTCTTCTTCGTTTTTTTTCTTCTTCTATTTGGAATTAGGTCAAACTAGACAATTCAAGGCCCGGAATTGGTTGTCTTAACATTCTTCTTATACTCTTCCGCAATTTAGTCGGTTAAAACGTAGTGAAATTTCTCAACTGTGATATTGGAAAACTACTATAGATACTAAATAGGGCGTATTTTAATAACAAATAATATTGTGATTGTGGATGTTTGTGATTGTCATGATGTTCCAGTATTGTAACGAAAAAGAATTGTTTGATCTGTTTTTTTTTTTTTTAATCTGAGATTTCAAATACTGAAAGGATCTTTTATGGCAAATTTCTTTCTTCATTGGATATTGTAAAGAGGAAATATTTTGCCGTAACCATTTCAAAGTTGATTCAAAAAGTCTATGGAACTTAGTCTTTCGCATTAAAGAAAACTAGTTTTATGCTGCACTGTAGTTCGCAGTGGTAAAATAGGGTTCGTTGTATGTTCCAGGTCTATGTACAACAAATATAACACAACACGTGTGTAATGTGGCACCTTATTCTGTTGGAATCCTATGTTCTGTATACCCATATATGATTTAATGTGAAAATGATTAACTGTTACAGTATTGCCTGTAGAATCCTCGAAGGAAAGCTCTGGATTACTTGCTAATCCAGTCAAATGGTTGTTTTTTCGACACACAATTGCGAAATTTTTTGCTCAGCTGAATCCGAATTTTAAGATTAGGAGGTCGGCTTCACAACCACAATCGCAAAAAACCTAAATTTTTTTTTCTATTTTTTACTTAAATTTCGAAAACTATACGCTGACCACTGTATACAAACTTAAAGATGACAAAATTTCCTTCAAAATGCATTTTATATCCTACACACAGCTACACAGGCCGAACTGCGCAAATTGGTGTATTGAACTTCAATTTTAGCCATATTGAACTCATGTTCACATATTGAACTCGGAAAAAGTTCGCCCAACAGAACATTAAATTGAGGTTAAAAATTAAAGCCCGCTCTGAAGACATTAATCAACTGGAATAATGGAATATCAATCCAGTGAGCTTTTGCATTTCTAACTTCTGGCGAAAAAGCAACAACAATTTCAAGCACGAACTGAACATGCCAGCCGGTTAAGCCACTTATGCGGATTGAACTGAACTTTATTAAACTGAGATCGGTGCAGCCGGGGCATTAGTCAATTTTGATTTTTTGACTAGCCATTTTAGCGCTAACAGTGATTTTTTGTCGCTTCTGCGAAAACATTAATAAGTCCACTCCTACTTCCTACAACTCGAAAAATATACGCGCTATCAACAAAAACCCTTATACTTCGTGAAAGTATATTAAATTTCCAACAAGACACCTAGACCTAATATTAAATTTTATCAAGGAGGAAAAGGAAATTATGAAAAATTCTTTGTGCACCCAAATGAACTCTTCCCCCATACCCCAATCTCAAGCGCCATTAAATCAGGATTAGCCCTATGAGGCCTGCGACATCTCTCATCTCTTCAAATCGGCTTGGCAGCATTGCTTTACAAAAACTATGATTCTCGCACATTGATAGATGTCCTGTCTTCCATGGGGTTTTATTTGTCGTACAATGAAGCAATTCGATTTGAAGTGTCGTCAATTATGCGCCCTTCCTTCACTTCCCTGTTAATCAACAAGCAATTTGCCAGATGGTCTATGACAACGCCAATTTTAACATTCAAACTCTGGATGGAAAAAACACCTTCCACATAATGGGGGCATTCGATTGAAAAATGCTGTTGTCCAGGGTCAAGAAGTCAGCACGGCTGAACGATGGACGACCAGCACAAATCGTTGGAAGCCTAGGAGATGTACCGTTAACACATTTCGGAAAGAAGAACGAAGTTGGCTTAGCCGCTGATCACATTAATGTCTTTACAGCAAATTTAAAAATCTTCCAGGAATGAATTGGTTTTATGGGGAAGGTAACCAAAGAAGTAGCTACAAGTACAACATTCATAGACTGCCAACCCTATATAAATTCGCCTCTGGGGGAATACGACATGACATTCACACAATTGTTGTCTTCAATTAAAAAGACACACTTGTTAGGGCAGCGTACAACTTTCGTTAGGTTCGATCAACCTCTCTACCCAAGGACGCGAGACGTCCATGACGCGAGACACCGTGGGTAACACAGAGACAGAAGTTTCTGAACCCAACGTACTGAACCCAATGCGTCTCGCATTACGGGTAACGCGGGTGACGCAGGGCATTCACCTGAAAACCCTGGGTCCAAAAGACCCTCCTTTCTTATCCGAAGAGGATATCCAAATCCCAGGCGTTCCTTAGTCATCAAAGACGGAGGACGAACTGGGCGACTTTGCCTACACGAAAGGTAAATCTGTAGCCACTGCTTTCCACTTCCTGGTATCGGTCATTGAAAAATCCCTTGAATTGAAGGAGTTCACTTTGGATGCTTTCTTAGATGGGTGATTGTCATGAAATGGGGGTAGTGGCTGGCTGACCGTTGTTCTCTAGCTACAACGCCTCAAACAAATTTTTTCTGGGGTGAAAATCTCCATCCAGTAATAAAACATTCTCTCCTTCATCGCCTCCCGCGGCAAGCACTCTTGAACAAAATGGCGGCCCTTCGACCACCGAAAATGTCGCCTCCGTAACCTGTCCATTTTCCGCTTTTACGTCACGGCACTATGTTTACGGAAAAACAGTGCATTATTGCCGCGCGCCTAGGGTCTCAAACGATAGCAGCAGTGTTCCGAAACTGATCACCGGTATGTATTACGCGGGCGGATACCTGCTTAGTTAGATGTCAGTGTTTACATTCTGACTGTTGTTTGTTGCAAATTTCAATAAAAACTATAAGAATAGCGCACACGCAACGACAAATTGGTTGTCAAGTGGCACTAAGTAGTGAAAACGAATCGTCACAAGTTTCTTTATGAATGTTTATATTCGCCGGACGTTTAGACTGTGAACAATTTATAAACAAGAGAGCAATCCTCAAGAAAATTATCGAAGAAAAAAAAACTGTCGCCTCCGAAATGTGTGTTTTCGTTGTGATATGTGTTGCAAATCTCTTTTAACTCGGTTCGGTATATTTGTTTGCATTTGTAGAGCAAGCAAATTTTCGGAAAAATTGTTTGCTCTCATTGATCATGAAAGCGACGGATTTTTCGATGAAATGTCGCTACCGTAATTGTCGCCTCCGAAGCCATATAATTTCGGCTTTTCGATATAAACTTCTCACTGTCTATACCTCGTGTGTATTTATGTGGAAATATACAGAAAGTACTTCAAAATAATGTTGAAAACACATGAGAAAATTTTTTTTCAGCACTTTTTTTTTGTTCACAAATTTTTGTTCAAATCTCAAAAACTCCCATTTCATGACAATCACCCAGATATTAAAGGTGCTTTCAAGAATATTGAATATTCTGCGGTCACGGGGGCACTCCAGCATCTGGGTGTTGATGAGTGCTCCAGGCTCTTTATTGATCAACAGCTGAAGTGCAGGGCCATAAAGTCTGGTCTGGGAAGAAGTCAGATGGGTTGAAAGAGGCACACCGCATGGTGGGGTTCTATCGCTGCTCCTTTGGAATTTAACACTCAACGAATTGTTGAGGGAGTATGAGTGCATTACGGTGGCCTATGCGGATGAAATTGTGCTGGTGGTGACCGGCAAGTACATTTCAACAATAAGACATATAATGCAACAAAAATTGGACACTCTTGTTCATTGGGCTACTACAAAGGGTCTAGGCGTTAACCCAACTAAGACTAAAGTAGTGCTCTTTACAAGGAAGCATAGACTTCCCGATTTTTCTTCTCTCGGAGGACGCGGAATTTCTAGGTCTTATACTGAATAGAAAACTAACGTAGAAGCCGAGTCTTTTAGAGAGAGCTCTAACAGCCCTCTTCTTATGCCAAAGAACGGTGGTCGGGTAAATTGAGGCCTTAAACCCTGCATCGTCCACTGGTTGTATACGGTCGTAACCAGACCTACACCTATGCCTGCCATATCGGAATGGTGGGCTGCATTACAGAAGGTTACGTATCGTAAGATACTGAAAAGAGTCCAAAAAACAGCTAAGCTATGTATTAGTGGTGCAATGAGAAGCACCCCAACAGCTACCCTGGGTATCTTATTGAATCTTATTCTTTTGGATATACACGCCGAGGAAATGGCCGCCTGGATGGCCACCAGGGCAAAGGTTACTCTTGGGTGGGCTCCATATTAATCGCTGCCGACAACATAGATTACACTGCAAGTACGTGGACTTTGGAGAAAGGTTTCAATACCATCATTCCGGCGAGAGATGACTGGACAGATGGTGTTAAATGGTATTTATATCAAAGTGTTTATCATATTAGGTTTTACTACAGTGTTTCTCATACTCGGTAGTCTAGGGGTAAGGCGCCTGACTGCTATCCCAGAGGTCCCGGGTTCGAATCCTGGCCAGCCCCACGGTCCTTCGCCTTTTCCACTTTCCCACCCACATAACTTTCCTTCTTTCTTCTTCCCTCTTTACATTCCTGATTCCTCCTGTCATAGCCTTCGCTAGTCCTTCCCCGCTCCATCAAGCGCATGTCATCGGTTGGCTGATGAAATTCAACTCGTTTCAGGAGGCATAACACTCCAGCGAGTTGTTTCTCAAATGCCCCGATCCCAGAGTCGCGAAATGGTTGGAAAGTAGGTGGAATAAAATATCGCGGCTAGGTTGTGGCAGCTCCTTCCTACTTCTATCTCTTTCTACTCTCTATCTTCCGGCTAGAGCTGCTGTTCGACATTCTATACGAAAAAAATAGATTGTCGAACAGTACAAAGGGGCTTTCCCTAAGACTCTAGTCTATCACATAAAAAAAAACTCTTAGTTGAACAAAAAAAAAGATAAGCCATGTAGTGATGGTCCGCACTATCCCTTTGGCCCCCATGCCGAAAGATTGGGACTCCCCCACAGTTACTAATGCAGAAGTTGTGGTAATGAAGTTGAGGAAGAAACTGTCTCCCATCTTCTCTGTACATATCCGGCCTTCGCGAGAAAAAGAGGGACCCCTCGGCTCACTTTTCCTTGATGGATTGAGTGAGCTACAAAACACTTGTGTTCCTGACCTATGTCGCTTTATTAAAAGCTCCAATAAGCTTGCAATGGCCTGAATTCTGTCACAACACTAGAATGGCATCACAATGGGCCCAATGGTGTTCCTAAGTGGGCTCCCTAGTGGGGAAGCAGCGATTTCAGCCTAACCTAACCTAAGCAGCCGAAAGAGGCTGTAACGCCGGCAGTACCAGATGAACAAGGAGAAGTACCATTCGCTACTTGAATACACGACCAACGCGAAACTTTGGTACCGGAAATATTCCAAGCTATCCAAATTTGACAAAAAAAAAATTGGTTAACTTCGTATTTTTTGGAGAAAAAGGTAATTGAAGTTGAAAAAACCAAAATTTTGACTTTGACGACTCTAGTAGTTGGTTAGATGAAACCGCACTTTTACAATAATAGATAGCGGCTAAACCGTTACGAGTCCCCTCTCCCTCATACAATTTTTTACTTGTCTTTCCAATACGGACGTGACGAACACGTATACATACCTCATTTACGACTAGGTTGAAAAGTTAAGTTGATGTTGAGTTGAAATTTCGACCACCGTATATGATGTCGCTTTGAGTTCTACTTTGGGTTGAAATAGAGTTGAACTGAAATCAAAACATAACCTTAAATTTTTGTGTGAAATTCTCATTTATACATACGTAAAAATTCAGAACGAAACAATTTTTTATTCCTATGCAAGCAATAACACTGAATACAAAACTAACGCCGAAGGAAAACTTCATGGATGGTAAAGAAACTAAACAAATGTCGCTTCAACCCAATAACAACTCCACCCGCGTATATGAGCCGAAACATCCACTCAACCCAGGTAGGAGAGCTGAGTTGGGTTGAGTGGACTCAGTTTCAACTCGACCCACGTTTATGACTGCGTTGAACCTCGGTTGAACCTGGGTTGTAACATCAACTCGAGCCAGGTAGGAGAGCTGAGTTGAGTTAAGTGGACCCAGTTTCAACTCGACCCACGTTTATGACTGCGTTGAACCTCGGTTGAACCTGGGTTGAACCTAGTCATAAACGAGGTAACAGAGATCAAAGAAAGACAGAAAAGAGTTCACATGAAGAATCTATGAAGCCTGGAATAAGAATTTCGATTTCGAACTAGAACAAGAACAGTAGAGAGGGGAAATTCCACCAAAATGTAGAAGACTTACATTTTATATCAGTGTAAGCACTGCATTTAGTGTTTGTGACTTGAAATTATAATTGTGTCAATCTGAAATGCAAAGTAACAGTCTTCATGAAACAAGCTTTTAGTTTAAATCGCAAATTTTATTTCAAATCCCTCTCTTACTCCCACCCCCACACGACCAACAAAAAAACTCCTATCTAGTATCAGTAATCAGTAAATCCATTAATCAATACGAATTATTTAACTTTTATCTACCTTGCTTCTCTAAATACGGGGAAAAAATCATGAAAAATTTTATTTAGCATATTTTTATATTTTTTTTTTTGCAAAAAACATCAAATAAAAGCACAATCTGTGTGACGTAACCCAGTTATCGCGCGATATACACCGAATGCGTTGTTCATATTCCCCGTCACGTTTGACCTAAATGCAGAAATTTATCTTATAACGTACAACTAATGACGAGTGATGCTGAATCGTGACAGGATACAGGAGCAGATGTTGGTGTACGTTGCAGGAAATATTGAGGACACTTTACTATGAAAGTAGTCTGCCTCCGCAAAACCAGAACAACAACAGAAAATATATATATTGGCTAGAGATTTTCTATAAGATTTTGTTTTTTTTAATAATAAAGAAAACTTCATTGTTTGGTATAAGATTTTCCCGGAAAAGTTTTTGGAAGGACATTGATTTAATTAAAATGGAAACAGGATCTGTGATGTAGACAGAATACAAATATGCGACAATATTTTAATTTTTATAAATATTTTTGGAGGAGATATAATACATTATGGCAGAATGGCACAATCTTCATATAAAAAAAACTCTTAAAACCTGCGAATATCCTTGCAATATCCTGTCTCTCTCCCGACTCTGATATTTACTTCATAGCTTTAACCTAAAAAATTCGGGCCACATGTAGTCGGAAAATGTTATGAGATAAAAGTTTGAGTCGCTGGTACAGAATATACAATAGCACCAACTATTAAAGAAGTTTTCAGGCCCAACTGCCCCCATACCTAGTGCGACTCTCTCTCCTCTATACTATATATCCTAAATCCCAAAGGCCTTTTCAAAAACCAGTGTCGGCTTAAGTTAATTTTTGGCAACAGATTTTTTGGCAACAATCCAGAGGGAAATTCTCCATCTCTCCCTACAATATCCTTCTGAAATATACAATTTTTTTCCTCCTTCATCGTTGTTGTGGCTTTTTTCCTTGTTATTAAAATTTAAAATAAACAGAAATTGTCTACAATGGGAACGGGTCTCTCTCTACAGGAGCAGCCTCTTGATGTGTGGTAGATGTTTGTGTATAAATAAATGCACTTTAAAACTATTCCAGTTCGTACTTTTTAACGTGTATACTGCGTATGTATGTATAGTACGACCGGAAAAGTTGGAAGGTGCTCTACACATCAACAACATGCCCACGAGTCATATATGTCCTCCAGGTTTGCAAAACAGCTCTTACTCACGTTAAGGGTTGAAGAGCACTTACCACTATGAGGAGAAATTTTTAGTTAGCAAAAAAAAAAAAAAAATAGTTTGTCCTGTACTTTATTCTACCTGAATGAAATGCCCTTAATTAAACACCTTTCACTTGAAGTTTGTTTTGTTTTGCAGTTGCAGCTGTGCGGCATGTTTTACACTTTGCCACAAGTGCGCTGTTTATTTTATTTGAATGACAATTTAATAATGTGCAAAAGTTTATTTCCATATTAATACTATTTTGTGCATTTGTCTAAGATTTAGATTTTAATTGGAAGGAACAATGTGGATACCTTGTAGTAATAAATAAAATGGAATGACTATTGCAGAATTTTATAGTTACATTGTCTACCTTGTGACGGATTTGCTTCTCTGATTGTACACACATAAAAATTATCAAAACATTTGCAATAAATTTTAATCAAATTTTATCGCTGTGCTATAAATGCGAGAGAGTAATATCGAGTAAAAATCATTTCCATAAAAACTACCAATTTACCAAATTTTTTTTTATGTGGTACCAGAACGCAGTTAAACTGAAACTAATCAAATTTTTAATTTTTGTCTCTTTGAAACATATATGTACACTGGAATAGTATTACATAAGCTATCTTCATTCAAAGCTGGGGAAAACCAAAATAAAATTGATAAAGTTTTAATAAAATATGGACAGTGATACTTACTATTATATTGAGCAAAAGGCTTCTAACCTAACATAAAGATGACATTACAAAGAGAAGTTCTAGTCATCACCATCATTGGTAGCACTAGAGCAGCGCCGGCCCTAGCCCTTGTTGAGGGTGGAACGAGATTGTCTTTCGGCGCTCTTTGTTCGACGCTTTCACTTCACATAAATTGTATTTCCAGTTGTCCTAGATAAAACTTTTTTCGAGTACTGCCTGCCTGCCATTTGCAAGCCTTTATGGGCTGAGGGCCCCATAAGGATTTCGATAGATTAGGATCACAGTTCCGCCTGTAGCGGCAATACAGCAAGCATGCTTTCTCAGAGTTGCTTCTCCGACGTTTCGCCAACAGAACCACCTTCTTTGGAGGCTATTTGGTTGTTTGTATTGCATGGTTGGCATGGCATGGCATGGGGTTGGAGCGTATAACTGTTGCACGGACTGTGCAGTATTTGATCGAATATTTATATTTGCTATGGACCCTGGGCCGGCCCGTGCAATACGCGTACGGCGTGCAACATGCTTATTTCTAGTAAGGTACATGAAATTGAAGGTATGATATTGCACACAAGAGAATCCATCAATAGCATGGTGGGCCCACAATCTTATCAATAGTGCATCTATGTATATCGATATTTTTTTCCAAGATCCCAAGAGGGCTGATTGTGGTGCTCACGATTTGTGTGGAATTATGTATATATTTATAGCTGCGCAGAGCCGAACGAATACTCGTATCCCGGAGAAACATACCTTATATTTTGTGTACCTTGAATTCCTCTTGCTTTTTCTCTACTGAAGGACTGAAGGTGTAGTAAAGGGCGGAGAAGTGGGGTGGAAGTCGAGTTCCTTTGGGCCGGCACCACCGAAGTGCTCAGGCCGCTAAGGGGGGGGGGGGGCGATCCGTCCCTGTGTGTTGACTTGATAAAGATGGATCCCTTCGTTTCTACTCCAGCATCTCTTACCACCTTCTCCAACACTATGTTAAATAGGCGGCATGACAGCGCGTCACCTTGTGTCAGGTCACTCTGTGATGTAAAACTTTGTAAGAGGTCTCGTTCAACTCTTACTCTTCATCGTACTACCTCGATTGTAGATTTTGTTACTTCGATTAGCTGAAATCGGAAGCACTCCATAGCTTTAAATAACTCCTCACGCTTGACGCTGTCTTATGCTTGCTTGAAGTATAGGTATAACCAGTACGTGAACATTGATTCTCTCATGATTTTTCCAAAATTTGTCTTAAAGTGGATATATGATTTGTAGTGGACCTACATACCTGGTCGAAAGCCACATTGATAACTACCTATTATACTTTCAGCGATGGATAGAAGTATTTTGTACAAAATATTGGAGATTATTTTATACGCTGAGTTGAGGAGGGATATACCCCTATAGTTCTCACATACGAGTTGACCTCCTTTTTCATGCAGAGGGTATATCTACATTTCAATTGTCATGCTATCTTTACGGGCCGTCATTGTTTTTATTAAGATTCGTCGTAGCTTCTTGTACGTCGTCCATTGTAGGCACATCACTTTCATTAGCAGCACCAGTATCACCATCGCTATCGGCTGGTGCGTTTCTATTGAGTTGGTTCACATCACTTTCACTCTCATTTTCGTCGTCTCTGTTTAATAGCTCATTAAAATACAACCCCCCCCCACCCCCCCCCCCCCCTCCATCTTTCTAAGCCTTCTTAGTTTTGTCTCAGGACATTATCGTTTTTGTCTTTACACATCGATACTCTGGGTATAAACTCTTAACATTGCTTGTTCACTTTCTCATATAGCTTTCTGACTTCGTTATTATTCTCGAGTTCGTTTATCTCTGCAATTTGTTCCACCAGCCATGTCTTTTCTTCATTTCCTCGTTTTTCCTTATAGGTCGCTACGGAGTTTCTAGTTCTGTTTCTTTGCAACATTTTACCATATGCTTCATTCTTATCTTCGGATACTTTAGCGCACTCTTCATCGAACCAGTCTTGACGTCTTACTCGTATTTCATAATCTAGTTTGCTTACTGCGGCTTCCTTCATTGTGGTCCTTAGTTTCGCTTATTGCTTCGAATTGTATAATTCTTTCTCCAACCGTCTGACTTCTTCAATCGCCTTTATATGTATCGGCCTTGTATTTTTCAAGCTGGTCCAATAGTACTCTTAATTTACCAGGTTGGTATAGAGTTCGCACGTTCCATGTAGATATTCCGAAATCATTGTCCTTTTGCCGTCTGCCAGCTCGCCGTTGAGTTATCCGTCCGGTCCGAGGTTCTGATGTCGGGTTCATAGCAATTGATGCTGCAAAGGAGGATTGCTAGTCCTTCGCTGATAGGCGGTATTATAGCGTCCCACAATCGTTACTACCTTCGTTGGCTGTTTATCCAATGGGAGCCATATGGAGGTGACAGTTCGATTTTGTCCACCTACCTTGAAAACTTGAAAATTGCATGATATTAAATCAAATACATTGTTTTGTTCCTTTAGAAGTTAGGGACCAAAATTAAAATAAAAATCAAATTAATTTATTTTTAACAATGGAAAATATAAAATTTCAGTTTTTGATAGAGTAGTAGATGATGGTTAAAAGCAAAAACCTGGTTAACCTTATGAATGGCTTTTTAAATAATATAACAAATCGATTTCACCGAATTCAAAGGTAAAGTATTGATTTGCTCAATTTAAACGTGTCCAAACGAGCACAGATGATGCCTATCTTTTCCAAATGAAGTAACTCTATATTGGTAGGTCAATACAAATAGCTTGATCAAAGGCTGTTTTTTAAAGAGAATATTTGTTGCTGTTACTATTATTGATCTCTCCTCAGGCCAAATCCATTACCTGTACTTTTTATGTATTTTTTTTTAAATTTAAATTTAAATGTCAAAGAACTTGATTGAGACCTAGTTTTGTATATTCATACTAAATTTCCATATAAATGAAGATAAACACTATTAATTTTTTTGTAATTTTTAGGAAAAACGAAAACGATGGGTCTAATTATATTTATTTGAAAGTGGGAAATTCTGAGTCGACTAGTTTTTACGATTTTATGTCTGGTTGTAGAGTTGGTGGAAGCATTTAAGGACAAAAGGTACTCAAAACAGAAAATACCGCAAGCGCATGGCCGCAGTGCAATGAAAGCATGAACCAAATATGACGTGTAGTGCCGTAGCCGTACTCGAAATTATGCAAAATCGTTAAGTTGATTTAAGCACGTACGGTTACGGTACGGCACATCATATTTGGTTCAGGCTGAAGAGGGGCTCTTCGTGGCGTGTGCTCCTACGGCACGGTCTTAGAGCTCGTGTTGCTGGTTTCGATGGAGTCATTCCGATCGACCTGCAAACATAGGAAAGACAGTTGGTCCACAGATATAGGACCAGCCTGGGTAAACGCGAGGCGGCGAGGCTTGCCAGGGCCAACACCATGAAGGTCTGGCAAAGGGACTAATTCATTTCCACGGAGCCTAGCATCTGCTCACCAATACCGAAGGGACGCGTAAAGGGTCATGTTGGAGACGCGGTGCCGATCATCACCGAAAGGGGTGGTAGGTTTAGTCAGTAAAAATCTGACCCTACCGTCTGAATCTGGATCCTCAGCGGTGTCTCCTGTCATGCGTGACAGACGATCGATCACTGATCGACTGATGCAAGACTCTCAACATCCCTAGCCAAAAAAAAATTGTTCGCAATGCGTGCTAGCTGTGGGCGCGTGCACGCTAGCAAAAAAATGAACTAGTGAATTATTTTTAAGTCTATCCATTTGAGTCTATCCATCTCCTCCTGGGTCTACCTACTGGCCTACTTCCCGAGATTTCTGATGCCAGCCAGCCTCTCTCCAGCACGTTGGAATATGCGCCAGCGCAAAACGAGCGGCAACAAAATTGGTAGGATCTCTTTAAAGCCTTCTACAGGGCAGTCGCAAAGATTTGATATTTCCCAGCAGCTTTGAAGGGTTTGAAGGTGTTAATAGCCGATTCGTACTTACTTGCAGTGAAAATCGTGTTCGCCTCGCCGTTGTTTCTATTGTAGGACCGATGGGCAGGAACTACCTCCGATCCAATGAAGTCATAAAAGGTATATGAACTAGTGAAACCTAGAAGGATCTCGATATACAGTCAGGGTCAAAAGTTTGTATGCACCGGATATTTCCTGAGTACCTCCTAAGTAACAAACATACATTATGAAGCAAAAGTAAACCTTATAAACCAGTTTTGTAGTCTTTTATTACTTATAATAAGTTGAAGATATTATGTAGTTCAAGTATGATGCATTAGAAAAGAATATCCTAAAAAAATGTCGGTGTATACAACTGTTGACGATGACATATATAGGTTTAAAGATTTAAGTATAAATGTTTATAAGTTTAGAAGTCATCGATCGTTGGTCGTGTTAGACGTGTTTTTATCTGCTCCAAATCTGCTTTCGATTTTTTCAGTATGAGTGATAATATATGGTTGCTGCCAATAAGTGTGGCAAATGCCAAGAAGTGTTGTTCGAGAAAAGAAATATTATTTGCTTTCTGTGCGGGAAATCGTTTCATAAACGCTGCTCTCGGCTCGACGAGGACATTACTAAGCTTATTGACTCGCATGATTCCTTACTTTGGAAGTGTGCTAAGTGTGATACCTTGCCTATCAGCGGATTGTTGTTGAAAATCGGGGAATTGGCCTCTGATATTGCTTTCTTGAAGGATGAATTCCTGAAGTTCATTAAATGCAGAGACGATGGTTCTACTGTTAAAGCTCATAATAACCGCAGATCACTTTCTGTATCCTCGGCAAAGTCATTACGGAGTTCCATGGTTGAAAGTGCATCATCGAGAACCGCTGCGTCTGCTAATTCTAAAAAACCCGCAACGGTTTCATCATTGAAGAAGAAATCATCTTCAATACTCAAATCGACCAACGCATTTGCTAAAGGAACTGTACTTGCTGATAAGAGTAGTGGAAGTGGTTCTCCTGCCGCTACCGTTGCTGATGCAATGCCAGACGTCGTTGATGCTATTTGTGTGAATGATGATTCTGCTGTTATGGAAGTTGCTGCTGTTTTTAATAATGTTTCGGCTAATGATGGTGTGTCTACTAACGACGTTGCTGCTGCTGTTGTGTCTCATAACATTGGCATTGCTCAGGTTGCTGCTGTTACTAATTCTGGTGCTAATGCTGCTGTTTCTAATAATATTTCTGCTATTGATGTGGTTGGTGTTGCTACTAATGACGTTGCTGCTGCTGTGTCTCATAACACTGGCAATGTTCGCGATTCCGGTAATGATTGAATGGAGGTGCGTCGTAAGAGGCGTAGCCAAATTCGTCTTGTTGGGACAGCGTTGGATTGTAAGGACATTTCTGCCATTGTGGAATTAAAGTGGCTTCATTTATCCAGGTTGCATCCATTGACGACTGAAGATAATATTGTTAACTATATATCTACATCTTTATGTATTGATCCTGCTAGATTTCGATGTAAACGTTTAGTTAAGACGGATCTTGACCATACTTCGCTGAGGTTTACGACCTTCAAGCTGGGTGTTCCGGAGCATGTTTTTGACAAAATTTTAGATCCTGAATTGTGGCCCGTTGGAGTTGTAGTCCATAAGTTCGTGAATCATCCAAAAAACTCCGTTCCATCGAAGCTGGATCAACCTGTGACATAGCTAAACTGTCATCATCCAGTAGTGAATTCATTTCATTATATTATCAAAATATTCGTGGCATGTCTTCTAAGTCCCGTGATATTTATTTAAATGCTATAACAAATGATTTTAATATTATTGTTCTGACGGAAACATGGCTTACATCAACACATTTAACTTCCGAGTTTTTTGATGAGAATAAGTTCATTGTTTATAGAAGAGACCGCTGCCCTATTTCGACTGGAAGATCACGTGGAGGTGGTGTGCTTATTGCAGTTAAGGCTGATTTTCGTTCTAGATTGCTAACACTTGAAGTTGAGGATGCTGAAGTTGAACAACTTGCTATTTGTGTTTTAATTCCGGGACTGGGAAGTTTAAAAATTTGTGTTAGCTATATTCCGCCAGTGTCTTCTGTTGTGATTTATGAGGCGCATGCAAGAAATCTCAAAACCCTGTTTACAGACGTCCCACCTGATAAATACATATGCATTTTGAGATTTTAATCTACCCAACATAAACGGGTCTCACTGCGAAGATGATAGAGGTTCCGCCAAAAGAGTTGATGCCGAGAAAGTCGCGTTTTCCATGCGCAGTAGAATCCCCGCATGCCGTTCCCGTCCCTTAGCCTAGTCGCAACAAATTTCGAAGGGGAAATTTGAAAATACATAAGCGCATTTCTTATCAATATGTGCGCAATTTTTATTTGTGTGCAGCTTTAATTTCCCCAGCTGCGCGCTCCGGCATCAACTCTTTTGGTGGAACCTCTAATAATCTTTCACCGCTGAACTTTTCATCTCGAAGTGAATGTCTAATTTATTGATACTGCTTTATCTTTGAATTTAAATCAGGTTAACAGGTTTTATAATTGTATTGGAAGGATTTTAGATTTAGCTTTTATTAGCCCAGATTTGATATGTAATGCATTTGAAGCGCTGCAGCCTTTAGCTAAGATTGACATTTTTCACAAACCTTTTGTACTTGATATCTGCACCTATAAATTTGCTTCAATTGCAATTAATGTTAGTTCATCTAAATATAATTTTATTAAAGGTGATTATAATGGACTGAATAATTATTTGCAATCTGTGAACTGGGACAGGGAACTTGAATGCTTTTCTTCTAATCTAGATAATTACTATACGAGGTTCCTTGAATTGGTTCATGTTGGTGTTAAGCGTTTCATTCCAATCGTTATTCATGTGTCTTCTAATCATCCGCCTTGGTTCAATAAAGGTTTGTTGAGGCTTAAAAATGCTAAAAATAAAGCTCACAAAATTTCAAGGCTTCATTGCAGTGATTACAATTTAGCCAAATTCAAAAGACTTCATAAAGAATACCAATTTTTCAATAGATTTTTATATAATCAATATATTACAACTATTGAAAATAATATAAAAAATGATTGCAGGGCTTTCTGGACTTACATCAAATCTAAACGTGTTTCGTCTACCATGCCGGCTTGCATGAAGTACAAGAGTCTACATTCTAATAGTTAGCAAGAAAGCTGTGATCTTTTTGCTGATTGTTTTGAATCTGTCTATATGTCCAATCATAATAGTGGTCCTAGCTCTGAGTATATTGATTTAGATTCAAAGCTTTTGACCGTGTCGATATTGCACTATTAATAAGGAAATTACGCGCAATTGGTTTTCATTCTTCTCTTCTTAATTGGATAAGTTCCTATCTTATTGGCCGTAAGCAGTGTGTTCTAATTGATACATGTACTATGTCGAGAATATTTGCAGTTAAATCAGGTGTTCCACAAGGTAGTCATCTTGGTCCGTTATTATTCATTATTTTTATTAATGATGTTTGTAGTATATTTTCTCGTATCAATGCGCTATTATTTGCGGATGATATGAAGATTTTTACTTCAATTTCTTCTTTATCCGACTATAGTATTCTTCAAAAAGAACTTGATATCTTTTTTTCTTGGTGCAAAGCTAACAGGTTGGAGCTAAATCCCCTTAAATGTAAAAAAAATGTCTTTTTATCGACTTATTGTTCCGTTTTCTCATTCTTATAATATTAATGGTGTGATTATTGATTCTCCTGATACTATTTGTGATCTTGGTGTTAATCTTGACCATAGATTTAGTTCATCTTACCATGTTGATATAGTATGCTCAAAAGCATTTAAAATGCTTGGTTTTCTAAAACGAAATTCTATTTACTTCCGAGATTCTTTTACGTTAAAAGTCCTTTACATGTCTCTTGTTCGTTCTCACTTAGAGTACGCATCTGTTGTCTGGAATCCCCTTAGCTCTTTCCACAGCTCTCGTATCGAATCTATTCAAAAGTCTTTTACTCGTTTCGCTCTACGTAAAATTAGTTGGCAAAACAGTATTCCTTCATATAATTCTAGATGTTTGCTTCTTGGACTTCCGACTTTAGAAACTAGAAGAAATATCGCTAGTGTAATGTTTGTCAGAGATGTTTTATGTTTCCGAATTAAATCTGCTTCATTGCTTTCTCTTTTTAATATTTATGCACCTGGCGTATCTTTAAGATCTAGACCTCTATTGTGTGTCTCTCAGCATAGAACTGTTTATGGCCAACATGAACCAATAACGTTTTCCTCTGACCTCTTTAATAAAATTTACGATGCAATTGATTTAACCCTAGATAGAAATGCATTCAAGTCCATTCTTTGTAATAATGTTGGTTATTGATATTGTATCATCTTTTGCCTAGTGTTTAATACAACAATTAGTTTTCTAAGGTTTTTTTTTGTCTTTGTTAATTTTGTTATATTCATAGTTATAGTAAATTATTTAACTGGCATCTGTCTGTTGGAGACTTACTCTGTAGACTGTAAATAAATAAATAAATATATAAATAAAACAATATACTTCATTTTTAAAGATTTTCTAAACTCAAAATGATTAAACTTAAAAACTTACGATATTGAATCTTTAATCCCGTTCTGCTATAATAATTAAATGTATAGTACAACACCCTCTTGATGTCGTGTTAAAATACTTAAGAAGATTGGTAAGGTTTTGCTCTTCAAAATTAGATTAACATAGTACTTGCTGATGTGTTACCTGCATAACACGATCTAAGTACGCAATCATAATCAAATTAACATTAGCAACACTTTACTATATGTAAGCCCTACAACCAGTACAAGATACACCACACACACATGAAAATGTGTTGGTGAATGAGGATATTTTCAACGGGGAAACATTAATACCCAATTTAAAGCCTTTCTCGGTTAAATACGACTACTTATGTACAAACACAGACAGAGAGATGTGGGCAAATTTGAGTTATTTATTGTAACAGCTCTTATCCCTTTTAGCTATAGTCCTGGTACGGTTATTGCTATTTTAAACAGTCGTACATGCTGCTGTCCTATATTCCCGGTGGCTGGTGCTGGCTGCCATTCAACCCCCTAATAGCTGGCATCTTATTTCTAATTACGTTTACCTGGTTTTCTGTGCAAAATGGAAATAAGTTAAATTGTGGTGAGAAGGAGCTCCAGCTTCGGGGGGATGAGATATACATCCGCATGACAAAATCCTTCTGGATACCACAATATGCCAACAGTTACCCTATCAAAAGGTGATGGGAAGCCGTGTAGAGGGGGTAGAGATAGAAACTCTCCTGGTAGTATGTATATCTGTATGTGTAGAAAATGCTTCTTTCGTCTTTCAAGTTTTCTTCTCAAAAGATTAATTATTATTGCTTTGAAATGCCCTGGTGATTAATTTTCTTATGAATATCTGGAACCCTTACTAATTTAAATGATTTATGCCTTAATGGTTAAGCCCCAAGTAATGAATGATTCGTTACGGTAAATTCAACCTAGGAGGAAGTCAGAAACATGTATAAATACCAAGGGGTAGGTACAAGTATAATAAATGAAGTCTTCTGATATGAAAAATCTTATTTAAATTTCATTTAGCTTTTAAATACAGCGCAGTGTTTTTGCTGGGTTAAATTACCTGGAAATATTGACCATGTTGAAAATTGCAAATACGTTTTTTTTTTATTTCATGCGACTTGAAGTTATGTTTCTTTAGAAAGTTTATACCATGTTTCCATCGCACTCGAAATCCGCAGGTTTTGATAAAACGATTTGGCGAAATCCAAATGTGTTTCCATCGCACCAGGCAGTTTTCGCTTGTCATAACAAACTTGCACATCAAATTTTAAAAACATAATTATATCAACAAAACTGAGGAATTTATAAAGAATAGGCTGTAAAATAAGGAAAAAATATAAACATTCATTTAAGCTCCATTTTAAACGTTAAAGATAGAAAATTTAAAAATGACAAATTCGTACTGTCAAACAGCTGTTTTACAGCTGAGAAATTTCCCCAAAATTTCCCACTTGCTGAATAGGCTGAATAGTCATTACCAAGATTTCGATCGAGATTTCACTGAAATCTCCTCCGAAAGGCGATTTCATTTTATATGCTAAAACATGAGATTTCAAACGAGATTTCGTCCGAAATCCTCATTTTTGCCGAAATCGGAAGATTTCGAGTGCGATGGAAACATGGTATTAGTTTAGTTAATGCCTTCTACTGTCGCTACAGGTAGGGCTGTGTCTCTAGAACCACTCCTAAAATCATTACGGGGAAATAGTCGAGAGTGAAAAAGGCTCGAAAGGTGGAGTGGACATGACCTATCATAGAAAGACACATATGACTTGCTATACAAAGTTTGTCCAGATACATTTTGATCAAGCCAAGGCTGATTCTATAGAGCTTTAAAAAGACTGTATCTCGGACAACCTGGATTTGCAGGACGAATATGTGACGAATCGGTACCAACGCAGGCAGTCTGACTTACTCCACCGAGCATGACTAGGGGTAGCCCTATTAAAGCATACCGCAGGCTTAACCGTTTAATAATAGGGTACCAAATTTCCGCTTAGGTCGGGTCTTCACCTAGCGGTCGGTGCACCTCCTTGTTCTTCTGGTAGTCTGGTACTGTTGGTGTCACAGCCTTTGTCGGCTGGTTAGTGGAATTCACTTGTTTCAGGAGGCATAACACTCCAACAAGACTGTCTCCGGCTGGCCCTGACGGTTGTGACTCACCCGGCTGCTAAAAATGAGCTCCTACAACATCCAAGAGTGCAAACGTGAGGCTCATTGCCTCCTCCTCATGCATCCACCAATCTACCCTTAACCTTTCATATTCTTTTTCTATTTTCAGGTTAAGCTTACTACTAGACATTGCACCACGCGTTGAACGACATGGCGGACTAGTGGTGCAATGTGGGTGAATGGTGAATGGGTGAATGGGTGAATCCTGAGCTTGACCATGCCAGATAAAAAAAATTACTGCCTTAGAACAGAAATGCGCTAGACTAGCCTGCTCACCAGATCGTGCTGCTTTTCAGCCGTCAGAAAATTTGAAAGCCACGAGTCAATGCTTTGCCTCAATATCTTAGTCAGCAGCGATGGAGACCCAATCTCCGCTGGAAGGATGGCGTAGACAGTAGGCGCCCAGACCATAGGGATGCCAAATTGGAGGACTTCGCCCTGCAATCGGAATCGCTGGAGAGATCAGTTGCGAGAGGCTAGGACCGGATCCCGGTTGTAGAGCCGTCAAAGTCAGTAGGTTAGGTTAGATATGGCTGAGCTTTTGGTTCAAGCCCACACACTTAGGCCAGAAGGATAGGCCCATTGTGATGCCATAGTGATCCCATTTTTAAACCTGATGTGAAAATGTCGTTTCTTCGTTAAAAAAAAAACTAGTGGGATGTTGTGCCTAGAGACTAGCCACTAATTACGCTTTTTCATGGTATTCTTTCTGTTGAATAACACTTCAGATTGGATGACAATATATTAAGTGGAGATTGATCCGCACTCACTTCCAAGCCGCCGGATCTGGGAATCGAGGCCAATAATTCGAATGTGTCAAATTGAAAAAAAAAGGCACATCACACATGTAAACACTATAGAAAACGAATCTAAACATTTTTCTTTGGATTGGAGGAAAATCTAATGTGGTGCACTTTGCACAACAGAATTAGGTGTATTATTTTACTTAAACATACATGTCTTATTGTTAAAAATTCGGCTTACCGCACCCTAGTTTGGCCATGGAGATTCATAAGTATCACACTGACCAACGCTATATATAATTAATCTTGAAAAGTTTTTGTTAAAGGCTTATATAGGTTATAAGTTGTGAGACTGCGTAATCTAAAACTTAACAAAGTATTTAACAAACACTACAATATAATCATCATAGCTTAAAAAAAAGGAAATCAAATGTAAACAATAAAATTCTTTGATTCTTCACCCACGTCATGGTATATTTCTTTATTCAATATAAACAATAGTTTTTGAGCTGCAAATAAAAACTATATGCCATAATTTCGTTATCATCGGTTTTTGTTCTGGAAGCAAATTTAGAGACGTATTCATGTCAAAAACTTGTTTCATATGAAACAAAATCCCCGAAGGAAATTAAAAAAAATTATTATGGCGAAAAAAAAAAGCACCGCGAGCCGAAGGATCGAACTCGCAGCCCCACGGACGAGGGAGTTTCCCTAGCCCTTTATAGTCCATGGAAATGGTGCTTTAACATTGCAAAAATGCAGGTCAGGGTGAGCTTAAGTTTGAGTTTTCGGGATTCTAACCCCCCCCCCCCCATTTGGCCGCCATCTTGGAAAACGTATGCAAATGGGTTTTCCACTATATCTCCGAAACGGCACATCTTACCGGAAATTTGCAAGGACACTTTTTGTTTAGAATTAAATAATCTACAATTTATTACTTAGAAATTTTGGGGTAAAATGAATAATTAAGAAGTTATAAGCCTTGGAACACAAAAATTAGTCACAATATTTTCTTTAAAGGCTCTTTTTTGTTGTTTAAATATACTTCTGGTTGAAATTTCCAGACCATTTTCTCAGTTTTTGGTCTTTTGACCAAGAGCTACATTTTGAGATATTTGCCAAGTCTGTATCTGCAGTACTTTCAGAGATGAAAGTAGGCTTCAGACGGACAGACGGACAGAGCCTCTGTATAAGCTTTTTTTTTTTTGAAAAAGCTAAAAACTATCTCGAGGAAGTAATGAATCTTCTAAGTTGCAGGATCCCAATCTTCGAGATCTATCTTCGCTAGGCTGCTTAGAAAGGGTTCACCAAATGTGGTTAACCTTATCCTGCTTAGGGCCGGGCAGTAACAGAGGAGATGTAGTACACTTTCCGCCTCGTCCAGGTTCTGCAGAATTCGTAGAGCTTCTTACTTCTTCTTACAGCTTCTGCAGAGTTCTTGTCTCCCGAGGCTCAGTAATAAGGTGGTTCGCCTGAGATCATAGGAGGGCCAGGTTAATTTGGCCAAAGTGCATTTATTAAGATCCCTCCAATGCTTTTTCGCTTGTGTGATTGTGTGCTGCTTGCATCGGAGTTTAAAGATGGCCCAAGGCATACCAACTCTTTCCTTTTCTGGAAGGAGAGTAGCGGTCGTGCCTCTCCTAGCCAGTTCGTCAGCTTTACAATTTCCCTCTATATTTCGGTGACCGGGCACCCAAACGAGGAGGGTCCTGAACTGCTGAGCCATCTCGTTAAGAGATCTGCGAAATTCAGAGGTAGTTCTAGAGCTGTTTGTGCAGGAGCGCAGGGCTTTCAGAGCTGCCTGACTATCTGAGAAGATGTAGACAGTCCGGTTCCTATCGCCTTGCTGGTTGATTTGCATAACAGCTTCATGTATGGCTAGAACCTCCGCTTGATATACACTGCAGTGATCGGGAAGTCGGAAGGAGACTTCAACCCCAAAAGTAATTAAGTCTGTAAGTAATTTCCTTAAAAGCATACACGCTTCCGCAGCTATGCAAACAAATATTAAGGACAAATGTCACAAGGGTTCTCACGCTCCCGTAAGAGGTATGCACACTCCAGCTGCAGGCATGGAAATCTAAAAATGCCCCTACTAGAGGTATGCATGGTCCCGCTGCATGCATTAACATTTATAAATGCACCCGCATCGGCAGAAATCCTTCCAAACGCAAGTGTCGTTTTACCAAAAAGTCCCCCAACTAAGTACCAACCACATCCAATGCTGCTTGACTTACGCAATCGAATGAGAACCGGTCTGCAGAACATGCTAATGGCACCCTTTATGGTCACCAAGATAATTTCCCATTTACTTCGTTCTATACAACTTCTTAAAGCTGCAATTTTGAGGTTCGAAAATTGGTAATGGGGTAAGGCTGGGTGTTTTGATTAGGTGACAGTGCTAAGCTCAGGAATCACCCTTTGAAGTTCTAGTCCGTTATGTCGTTTGTCACGTCATGGTGCAATGTCTAGCAGCAAGCTTAGTACGGAGGGGGGAATAGGTTAAGGGGTATGAGGGTTCAGGGGGTGTTGAAGAATGTGGCGATGAACTCTGCATTCGAACTCTTGGATGTTGTAGGAGCTGGGAAATACTGACTGCGAAAGTTAATTACATAGTCGAGTAGAAGTTCTATTTAGAAACGAATTGCTATCTTGTAGAGTGTGCGAATAGACGGGCTGCAAATGGTGAGAGCGGGACGAGTGGGCTAATCTGGTGTTGAGGGTATAAGATTGCCGTGGAGTCAGGAGAGACCTCTATGCGATAAAAATTTTTCAACAGGTGGGATCTGAAAATAATTGTAGAGCTCTTAAAGGGCCACGGTTCGCTCAATTATTATCCATGCAGATTATGGCTGGTAGTCGATTGTAGCAGTTCTGCGTAGCAGCCCTCAAAATTGCGGCGAACTTGCTGTGCGGGTGTGAGGCAACAACTAGGAGGAGGAATTTTAGTCTCCCTGCCTCCCAAGGGAGATTTGCGCTATGAATCCCAAATCACCTTTAGACTATATCAAAAGCCTTAACCTGAAAGATTATTAACAACAGGGGTGGCACAATAGACCAAATGAAACAGGTCGCAATGCCCACAAAGACGCCCTCCCCCCCTAAAGAAAAAATAAGAAGAAGAAGAAGTAAGTCAATAGAAACCCACCCTAAACTTGGCCATTGCATTTTCGCATTATCACGTCGAAGGGAGGAAAATATCGAACAGATCCGACACATTTTTCGCAGATAATAATTCTCTCCTTAAAAGATACAAAATGAAAGCAGCAACTAAATTGACAATTAATTCAAAGCCGGGGAAGTTAATTAATTTTATAACTTCTGTACCAAAAAAAAAAAAAAAAAAAAAACGAGAAAAGAAAAATGACGACCTGTTAAAACTTTTCCAATAAAAGAGGTAAAGCTTAGCGAAGAAAATTTTTTCATCATTTTTCCACCCCTGCTCCCTTCTCTCTCATATTTTTCCCGGGCGTTATCCTTCCAAGTTTTTGGTGATGATGATGTTCTTCTGATGGGCTATTGTTGGGTCCTCCGCCACCCCCGCCCCTGCTTTCCTGCAGCAGTGATCTTTAATTATATTTCTATATAGTTTTTTGAAAGAAACTTTACCGTCGAAATTTTTGGGAGATTTTTAAGGGGGATAATGAAGAAATTTCACGAACAAAAGGCAAAGATATAAAAGACATCCTGAAACGTAATTAGCATAATCCTCCTTGGCAGATGGGGGGGGGGGGGAGTTTATCATATTCAACTACCCGTTCAAAAGTTAAGCGCAGAAAAAAAAATTAAAATTTGCGGTAATTAAATTTTTATAGGGCGGGCGGCCGACGGGGCAGGGGAAAAATTAAATTTTATCTAACGACAGATTTTTTTTACGTTTTTAAAGACTGCTTGTAATAATGTTTATCTTTGCCCGTGAAATTAACTCTGGCTGAAAGAAGTGTTGAAATTTATAATATTTCGTGTTGTTTCTTTCAGAGACAAAAAGTTTTGCTTTAAGTAAATTAATTTCTAAATTTTCTAAAGAATAAATTCTGAAGAGGTGTTAATGAAACAAATAAAACACGATGAATTGGTGTAACATTTGATATTTTGAGGATAAATTAATTGATGTCATTATCCTAACAAGATTTTGTCAGAAATTAACTTTTATTTCCATTATGATTAAGGTAGGTTAGGTTAGATATGACTGAGCTGTTGGTTTAAGCTCATATACAGGTCAAAAGGGTCAACAGGTCAACTTCTGCAAAAATCTTAGGTTTCAAGACCTAAACGGGTTGCATGCTGATATTGACGCATACAATGAGCATATCCGGCCCCACCGCACAAAGGGAGGGGGGGGGGGGGGGCAACTGGGTCGAACATAGATTGAAGCCCAAAAAGTTAAAAACCCCCATATCCTTGCTTTCTTGACGTCAAGCAGGCAGGGTCTGAAACACAAGTATGCAGCGCTACATGTATAATGTATGGACTTATTCTTAGCACAGAGTTTAAAAGATACGAGTATTTACAATTCGTCATCGGTTGTAATCGAAATGTTCACCACTATATTTTCCAGAGTACCGATGTAAACGAGAGATGTGAGTATCTCCTAGAATTTCTTGTTATGAATAACATAGATTTTGAAAATAGGAGATTCAAACCCACCTTTCTCATTAGCAGGCTCTGACAGCATCCAAAACTGGTGAGCTCTGGATAGGGCTCACTATCGGACCATTTGCAAACCAGGTTCAACATTTTTAGCCTCCCACAAATAGGTGCCTCTTCGTGGTTCCTAAAAAACCAACTGGTCTAACTTTCAGGGACTTGTAGCCTCGAAATCAGACCTGTTCGCCGCCTCTATCAGCTCAGTGAGTGCCCGAGTAAAAAAAATGGCCTTACAACGGGCGAACACAGGCCATGATTGGAACATACCCGGCTCACCTTAACAGGTTACAATAAAGAGTTGAGACGTTCCAAAATCACTGATGGAGGTATCATTGTGAGAGCCTGCAGAATCTACTACAGGCAACTAAACTCTAAAAGCTCCTTTTCAAGGACTCCTTCAACAGAGTGGGCTTTCTCAAAAAGGAGGATGATTCATACTCATACACCACTTACCTCCCGACCTCTCTGAGCCTTTAGGTGCCTGCTGTGAGAACTTTTCAGTGTCAATCCTTCAGACAGTTAAAGAACCGTTCCAGACCGTTACTCCCAGAGCCTTTCTAGGAACACCTTTGACCGGGACAAGGTTAAATGAGCATTTACCTTTTTTCAACCCAGATATCATTTTCCCGTACTCGTTCTAAGTTAAAGTTCCTTGATCTGATTCTCGACAATCTTGTTTCTCTGTTACATTCCAGGCTGTTGGTGGGATATTTGACCGGCCACGGCCGGATATTTGACTGTCTCAGAAGAGATAAAGTGTCGTCCCTACATGAAAGGCGAAAAAACTTCGACACATGGCTCTGCTTTGATCTGGCGTAGAAGAATAACGTTTATCAAAGAGCTGATGAGCCACGTTGAAGTCCGGTCATTAAAGATCTTCTTGCCGTAGTTCGGAGGGCAGACGGTCTTTTTCGTTACTGAAGTATGCCTAACTTGGTCACGATGTTCACCATAACGGGTGTCCCCTCACTCACATGGCCAGTGACGTCATTAGTTTGGATATCGGGTGTGAGCTTTATCCGGGACAAGAATCTGTGTGGTGAGCTATACAAGCTGAGCTTTAGCGCCACCTCTGTGAACGATCCATGGCTCTTGGACTAGGGCAACATCGACTTCGCCTGATTCCAATTGCAGCAAAAGTGTACCAGATGCTGCTTTAAAATGGTGCACGTTTATCTGAATCACTTGCACCATTTTCCAAAAGGTTCGCCTCGACGACAGTCGCATCCGCTTCTTCATTGCTGGAGATGTCCTCGTCGATGTCCGAGTTGAGGAGCTGGTATACTGTGTACATGTGTACCGATGGCTCTGCCCAACTCGGAGTCTGTCGATGTGTCAACTTCGCTCCGATATGCGCTTTCACAATCGGTTTCCGGTTGTTTTCGGCTTCTTTGCATGAGGCTTGGTGCAGGCCACTTGGTTGACTACGATTTTTTGGAAGCCGTAGCTCACGACGTATTTTTATTTTGCCCGATGGTACAGGCATTCTTCGCTTAGGAGCAGAATAGCTGACCCTGTTAGTCTGCTCCGTTTTGATAACCTTCTTCCTATCGGGTTTAATGTGAGGGTTGAAGGCTTTGAGCATAGTGAGGATCTCCTCAGGATTCGATGGAGCCACTGGAAACCATGCTTTGGCCATCGGACTTTATGGTATATAACTAGAATTAACTGCTTTGAACCCGGCGCCGTGGTAAACTTTCCCAACTCTAGCTTCTTCTTCTTAAATGGCGCTACAGTCCTTGCAGGACTCGGGCCTCTTGAAGTCTCCTCTTCCAGTCTTCTCTACGTCTTGCTAGCTCTCTCCAGTTTGATTTACGAAGTTTTCGTATGTCTTCTAGCACGTCATCCATCCACCTATTTCTTGGTCGTCCTACTCTTCTTCTTCCAGATGGTCTTCCATTAAAAATCCTGGCTAGCATTCTTTCTTCTGGAGCCCGTAGAACGTGTCCAAGCCATCGCAGTCTGTTCAATCTTATGTATGTAGATATGTCGTCATACATTTGTTGAAGTTCCTCATTTGTCCTAATGCGCCATTCGTTTTGGTTAACCCTTACAGCACCAAATATTCTTCTTAAGATCTTCCTTTCGAAGATTTTAAGCTGGTTTTCTGTTTGTTGGGTCAATGTCCAAGCCTCAGACCCATAGCATAGAACTGGGCGGATTAACGTTTTGTATAGTCTGATTTTGCATTGTCTTGAAATTTCTTTGTTTTTAAAGACCGGGACTAGTGCGAAATAGGTTTTATTTGCGGCTACGATGCGTCTATGGATGTCGTCCTTTATATGGTTTTGTGCAGTAAGCATTGTCCCTAAGTAGATGAAGTTTTCTACAATTTCCACAATATGATCGCCAAGGCTGATACTTCGTCCTAGCCGATGTCCTTGTTTTGATACGATCATATATTTTGTTTTTGTGTCATTTACTCGTAGATTGAACTTTGCTGAGCTTTCTACAATCTTGAAAAAGGTTTCCTTTACCTCTTGTGCTTTGCGTCCAATTATGACTATATCATCTGCGAAGGCTAGTATCTGGATTTTCCTTGTGAAGATGCTATTTGCTCCATTAAGCTGTGTTTCTCTCATTATTGCTTCGAGAGCAATGTTAAAAAGTATTGGTGAGATTGCATCTCCTTGTCGCAGACCCGATTCTTGAGGAAAATTGGTTGAGTTACAACCTCGTATTCTCACTTGTGTTTCACAATTTTTGGTCGTCATCCTGCAGAGATCTATTAATTTTCTGGGGAAACCCATTTCAGCCATCTTATTCCACAACTATCTTTTATTTAGCAGATCGTAAGCATTTCTATAGTCTATAAAAAGAAGATGTATATATCAATGTTTTCTTCCCAGCATTTTTCAAGTATTTGTCTCATTATGAAAATCTGGTCTGTTGTCGATCTGTTCGTTCTAAATCCTGCTTGGTAATCACCTACTTTATCTTCCAAGTGTGGTTTCAGTCTATTAAATAAAATATGTGAAAACACTTTGTAAGCTGTGTTCAGAAGAGATATTGGCCTGTAGTTTTTGCAGCTCATCAATTCACCTTTTTTATGGACTGGCACTATTGTGCCTAAAAGCCATTCTTCTGGCATCTTGCTGCTTCTCCATAGTTTTATGATTAGACTATGTAAGGCCTGGCATAACTTCTCCCCACCATTTTTTAAGATTTCCGTGGGTATTCCATCTGGACCTGGAGCTTTGTGATTTTTCAGTTTCGCTATGGCATTTTCAACTTCCCCCATTGTAGGATCTGGCGTATCGTTTTCTGGGTCATCTGTATTACGGTTTTCCGTTGCTCCCTGTGTTAGGCTTATATTCTCTTTGAAGAAGTCTCTAAAGTATTTCTCCCACACCTCGAGTATGTCATCGATACTACTAGCTATAGTACCATCTTCTCTTCTTACCATGGTGCAGGTGGGTTTGTATCCTTTCTTAATCATGTTGACTTCTTTGTAGAAACTTCTAGTGTCTTTATTACTGTAGCTTTGCTTGATCGCACTTATTCTAATTCTGAAGTAATCACGTTTTTTCTTCCTTAATAACTTATTCGTGTATCTTCGTGCTGCTACATATTTCTCATGGTTTCCTCTAGTCATTCTTGTTAGGTACACCTGTCTTGCATGGTTTTTTATTTCAATGCTGCTCTTGCATTGATTATCAAACCAATGTCTCCTTATTTCGTGGTTTTGTGTGCCTAATACACAGTTGTTTGTTTCTATGATTTTTTCTTTTATAGAGTTCCACATCAGGTTCAGATCAGTTTCCATTTCCATTTGCTCAAGCTTTTCTGTTAACATACTTTCATACTGTTGTTTTGATTCTACATTTCTTAATTTTTCTATATTCCACTTTATTTGTCTATCATTGTTTCTTCTATTTATTGTCGCTAGTTTTTTCGTCCTCATTTTCCCAACAACTAGATAGTGATCGGTGTCTACATTCGCTCCTCGGAAACTTCTTACATCCAGTATGCTGCTTCCATGCCTAGTGTCAACTAGAACATGGTCAATTTGGTTATGATGCCTGCCATCTGGTGATGTCCATGTCCTTTTGTGTATATTCTTATGGTTAAACCAGGTGCTAGCTATTGACAAACTTCTTGCGATAGCAAATTCGGCCATTCTGTTCCCGTTATCGTTTGAATCCTCGTGCAACGAGAACTTACCAGCGTAAGGATAATAATATGGTTCCTTACCTATTTTAGCATTAAAGTCCCCTAATACGACTTTCATGTCGTAAGAAGGGATTTGGTCATAGGTCACCCTAAGAGTTTCATAGAAGTCATCTTTTTCTTGTTCTGGTTTTTCTTCTGTAGGCGCGTGCACGGTGATGAATGTTATATTATGAAATCTGGATTTGATTCTTAAGGTTGCGATCCGATCGTTAAGCGGGTTGAAGTCTATTACGTTGTTGATTAGAGGTTTAAGTACACAGAAACCCACCCCAAAGTTTCTTCTGCAGTCATTATTACCACTGTAGAATATCGTAGCGTCTTTTCGTTCTAGGACTCCTCTACCAGTCCACCTTAGTTCTTGTAGTCCTGCGATGAGTATTCTATATCGTCTTAGCTCATCTATCATTTCTGCCATTGCTCCGGGTCTATATAATGTTCTTACATTCCATGTTGCAAACTTAATATCGTTTTTCCTAAAATCATTAGTCCTGGGACGTTGCTGAGGTCTTTGCCGTAAATCCTGACTGTTCCGAGGCTGATTTCTCGATTCCATAACAAGAGTTGTTTTCTGAGGAGAGGTTGTCAACCTTTCGCCCAACCCCCGACCTGGAGGGCCGGATCCGTGAATTATACCCCAACGGATAGGGTGGCCCAGCTATACCCCCAGGCACTGGGTACGTCCGTCGTTAGTTGGTTATCCAGGAGGCACCAGCGAGGAGGTGACGGTACGATTTTGCCCCCCCCCCCAACTCTAGCTACCCCAGCTTTATAAAGCTCTGCGGATCTGGTGTTGTTGCAGACCCTAAGTCTTATGTTGCCTTGTTACCATCCGACATCAAGGCATAAGGGGGAGTCCCGGGCTGTCTCTCAGGACGGCCATAGTCACCTAAGCGAGGGCGACTTTTACCCATTTTCATCGATTTTGTCCAGGACGCTGATTATATTGGGGTCCTTCGCTGTTTCTGCGAAGGATATCTCTTTGGTTCCATGCGTCTTGGACTTTTTTGGAGCTGGATTATGGGTGCTTGGTTCCTTCACAGACCGTTGGCGTTTAGAGGCTGGCTTTTGGATGACTTGGTTTGCCCTTTCTTTACACTGTGTAGACCTGCTTGCGAAGGATTCTCTTGACCTGCCTTCTCGGCCATTCGCTGTCGTGATCCCCCGCAGCGGCCGTACTCTGGGCAGCGACGGTGCTGCAAATAGGAGGAAGTTTACTAGTGCTCGCTTGGGGACCTTTTTTCGAAGGTGGAGTTTGTGGCTCGACTTTGGGAGTGCCGCAGCCCTTTTTACAGCGGGATTTGTGGTCCCTTCTGGTTTTTGTTTAGAGGAACCGGACCCCTTTTTAACTGTTTTTTGGGGATTTATCCATAATTACTTCCACGAGTAGCGAAGAAACTAGGTCCACCCGGGCAGAGATCGACAGTACCCGGGTAAGGTTAGCTAGAACGGAGATCGCCAGGTATCCGGAGCACGCAGTTCACGACTGAACTATTTTTTAATCTGGGTCCCAGACAAAGCTGTATATCGGCACGGTTCGTATTACATCTTCATCCTACCCAGAGGATTTCTGAATTAGGGGTGGGCAGGACGTTCGAGAAAGCATTCCCCAGGGTAAACCAGCGTCATGGACACGTCACGCATACGTGGAGGTCGTCGTCATTTCACCCCTCCATTATTATTAGAAGAATGATTTATTTTTGGGAGTACTTGCGACTAATCATCATTAGCCTTAGTAAATATTTAGGGTATCTGTTATAGGCTTAGGCTAAACAGCATCGATATTGTAGAGGCAATTCTGTACCAATTTTAGGGATCTTTTGCGGGTGGGTAATGACTGGCCTTAATAATATATCGGAATATTCCCAACAAAGAAATAAAATACAAATGATAGTAATAAATTGTCACTTTTACTAAATGGAATAAAATAATATGCATTGCCTATCATGAATAACTATTCACACACGATATCACAATATCAACAGAAAAGATTTCCACAATAAAAACTACTCTGTATTCTAAGTGAGCCCAAATAATTACAAACAGATCCCAAAATTACTCCTAAACACATAAAAGCTTAAGTATACATCCCACACCCAATAAAGGACAAGGTCGAGATATGAACGTTTTACGGGGGGTAGACCTCGCCTCTATTCGAAAAAGGCAGTAAAGTAATATGAATGTTCTGCCCGTTCGTCCAGCACAGCCGGCAAGCCTGAACAGGAGCAGCAGCAGTAAGGCAACGGCAAAGGCAAAGGCAAAAGCAAAGGCATGGCAAGTTTTAGCACAAGGCAGCCAGATATTCTTTATTTTATTATGTAGCCCATGAACCCAAGGTTTTCATTGCGAAAAGAATTGAAATGGCCACCTTAGATGCCACGTCTTTTCTTTGGGGGTACAAAGGAGAATTGGGTGCAAATTTGCTGAAAGCATAAATCATTCTTAATGGAACTATAAAAAAGGAACTCCACAATCCATCTCCGGTCCATGGCATCCCTTGTGTACTTTTTGCTTTTTCACGTTCTATGGTCCAAGGTCCAAGCAATGAAATTTGTTCCTACACCTTTTCAATTCGTATGACGTACAGCGCCGTGGGCTCATTATTCTTCCTATGCTCTCTCTCTCCGCATTAAGCGTACACAGAGTTCCCTTATTCCCGAAATGACTCTAAAATATCTAACAAAAAGCTCATCCATGCACACAAGGTCTGAGAGGTGAGAGAGCGAGGATATACTGTTTATAAATCACTCAATCCCTAAAGGATTTCCATAACAAAATGGTAAGATGGCAGCACACGACGAAAAAGCGCCGCTCCTCCGTCGCTATTCTACTCGTGGCTAATGCTGGTGTTCGTGCTGATGCACACACAATGGCACACGTGCATATTTACACATTGCTATATTTTCCAGACAAACGTCTTCTAATTTTATTTACGCCTGGCATAAAAGCACATCTAAAAGAAATCAAGGAAAGCGGGGGGAATACCCTAAAACCCTCTTCTTCTTCCATAGTACACACATTCACACCCCCAACAGCCACGACAGCACACGGAGGTAGGAAGCCTCTCAGCCTTATACTATCCTTTACCAAGATAGCGACAAATCCTTTTTTCTGGTGGGAGGGCGATGACTACGAGGTACTTAGCGCGGCAGGATATTAGCAATGGTGAATAAACCTTCCTGTGTCGTGTGTTAGTTTTCTGAACTTGTGACTTTTATAGCCTGACCGGATTGGAATGGACAACGTGAATAGATTGGTTTGTTTGGCTCCTTTTCTTCGGTTTTCAACTTTATTCTTACCTAAATGGTCGTTCGTTCTTGTTCGTTGTGGAAGTTACCATTTCGAGTGGGGGAATGGGGCCAGAAGAAGAAAAAAAAATAAATAAATAAAAAAAAAAAACATTTCGCTCAAAAAAGGACGAATGCCTGCCTTTAGTGTGTTAACAGGTTGTTGTGACTTGAATACTAAATTTGGTATGCTTTCAAGCTTATTTATGTTCGATGTACGAGCGACGGCAGAGAGACGGGGTATGTGCATATACATATACTATACACATATATACTTACACACCATCTGTAGGTAAAAGTTCAAAGTAAAGTAATTTTATCAGAAATTCCAAATTTATCTTGAGCTTGTCGAAAACATTTTATTGGCATAAGATCAATTCGATTAGTCGCTTTTGAGCTTCATCTTCTTCTTCTTCTTCGATTAATCTCGTTGTACTATCTGAAAATTCCCAGAATATATCCAGTAGGAGCTGTAAGCTTACAGAAGCACTGAAATTAGCACTTAGTAGTAAGGGGTAAGCCTTATCATAACCCTTACAGAAGTACTTATTTTTACACTTGATGTCATAGGAGGTAAGGCCTTACTTTTTTACTTTCCTTGGAATAGTTACCTAAGTACTTACCTTTGAGTACTTACAGAACTGCTCATCTTAGAGCGTATTACAAAATTATGAAAACAAATGAGTCAGTATCAGTATACTCAGTCTACATGTTAATGTATTAATCGTGTTTTGCGAAGCTCTATTTTGACTCTTTACTAGCTGGAACCCGGTTCGTCTCGCTGCACCAATAAGCAATAGTATGGCGTGTGCCAAAACAATTGGGAATCTCAAAATCCCTTTTTCCATGGACAGATTCCACCACGACAGTAGATACATTCGAAAAGAAAAGTATCACTCCGTTCGTTTAAAGACCCAAAACACTCGCTTTTTTTATATTCCCCTGCAAGTAGTGTCAGAGCACCTCCCATCGGTTGGTTTTTCCTCAGAAATCTCGCAAAACCCTGTCAAGCGCTTCGAGCGATTTTTTATGGATCGTGGTGCATTCGACTCAAATTATAATTTTTGCACGTTTTGAGGAGTGTAGCAATATTGGAGTTTTTGCTGATGCTATATGAAGGTGTTTCTGGCTGGTTCAAATTCAATGGGAGCTTGAGTGCTTAATGCGCTGTACGTCCACCATCAAGTAGCGTTGATGCAATTCCCGATGGTGCCACTGCCAAACCGGTTTTCCCAGCATGCATTTAAGACCTAAACGATTATAATGAACGCATTCAAGCGGATTCGGTCGGTTCGGCTCATTTGTTTTTAAAAGTATAGAAATTGCAATGGCACACAATGGCGTGTATGTGGATGGCAAAGGGTGCTGATGGTTTACGAGGGGGTCTAATTAATTTTTGGTAGTCTTCTTCATTCTTAGAGGCCCGGAGAACATGGGAATACACTCCCCACTCGACTTTGTATGAGAATTGACATTTCAACCCCCAGAATTAAGGGAAGGGGAGTTAGGGGGTAACGAGCGGGTCTAATGGATTTTTGGTAGTCTTCTTCGTTCTTAGAGGCCCAGAAACCATACGAATACACACCCCACTCGACTTTGTATGAGAATTGACATTTCAACCCCCAGAATTAATTTTTTTTTGTGTGCCTGTGTTATCGAAGTCTTCCACACTATACGGACAGGTTCAATGTTTTAGATTTCTACCGCTGTCATGCAGGAGAAAAATGCTCATCTCATGCCTTACTTTAGATATTCTAAACGGCGATCTCGAAGTTCTTGTGGGATAGGATAATACTCAATGACGTAGTTCAGCGTACACTAGGCACGCGAAACTACTTAAGGAATATTCTCATCGCACTTAATACGCAAGGAACGTGCGCATTAATAGGTGTTGCATGGTCTTCAATCATCATAATCTATGCTTTACCCACCATACTAACAAAATGTCCTATAAAAGAAAATTAATACTAATGATGAAACCCCAATACCTGCTTAAGCTCTATTATTAAAATACATATAGCCTAGCTTGACCTGACTTCAAGGGCGGCGGGGCGCGTAGGGATGGAAGGAAAAGTGCACAAGCATTTTCGCTTTGAGTGGGGAAATCCACACCCTAAATTTCTCAAGTACCACGTGATAACCCGAAAACGTTGGATGGCTATCTCCGCCCACAACCATAGCTCTTCATTCGAAAACTAAATATATTATATTAGAGCTATTGAGACCTTATAGTTGCATAGCCTTAGCTTTTTAAGCCCCACCAGACTAGCATTTAAAAAGGGGATTGCCGAAAAAGGGATTTCCTCGTAGGTTTCCCATGAGAACCCCATGTAGCAAAGGAGGGGCATGCCGAAAGAGTTTCTTCGTGAACACCCCTAAAAAAAATCAGCGATGGTGAATTGATGTATGCCTTATCAGTTTTTCATAATGGCCCTAATAGACAAACCTTATTTCAAAAAAAAAAAAAATGATGCAATATCTGCCTTAAGGTTCGATTACATTGGGCGAGTTAACAGCTACTAGCCAGCGAATTTATAAGTCGGCGAGTCAGCTAGTACGATGGTGACGGCACAAAGCTTTCCAGTTGAACCCACGTCTAGTTTTGGTTTTTCTTTGTTAAACTTTTCTCGATATTCGCAGCTTTCGAGATATGCTGTAAACATACTAAGGGCGAAAATAGTTTCCACAGCGACTGGCAAAAACGAATAGAACACACAGCTTTTCTATGAGTATGAAGGGTGCAGCACAATATGCAGACCACTCGACGACGAGGTCGCCGAGAGTGGCGACTCAATCAATCCAAGTTCTATTTCGTAGCCGTCGCCCCTCAAAGTTGCCTGGGCGATGTGACTTGGGATTGTGTTGCTATTCTCGTATGTTCCTGTGCGCGTGTGTAGCATTCGGATGTCGAAGATGATTATTCTTGTGTGTGCTTTTTAATTTGTGTGCACCGTCGCCGTCGCCCTTAGTATGTTTACAGCAATACTCGCAGCTAGTTCACTAGCAACTATGATGACACATGTCTAGTTTACTAGCTAACAAGCCCACATGCCAGAGATTAGCAACCTCAACTTTCTCGGCAGATTGTTTACAATTTGCTAGGTAGATAGTGAACATGATAATACTGGGATAGTTTTTTCGCTGACTAGTAGCTTGTAAACTCGCCCAATGTAATCGAGACTATACGTATTCGGAAAGCTTTTTGAAAAGCTTTATAGAAATACCCTAATACCACGACCGATTTGCGAAGTTCGAGCGCGAATTGGCGAACTGAACTCTAAAATAACCTCAGTTCGCATACAATTTTCACATATCCAACTGAGGATAAACTAACCTCAGTTCGCCCAACTGCTCTCGAACTGAAGTTGAACCTAAAAGCTCGCTTAAAAGAGAGTAATTAAATGAGATAATGGAATGCCATTCCAGTGGGCTTTTGTATTTCTGACTTCTGGCGAAAAAGCAACAACAATTTCAAGCACGAACTAAACATGAATTGGACTTTAGCCGGTGAAGCCACTTATGTGGATTGAACTGGACATGAAGATTCTCATACTCATACAAAGATTTAGTTTTTGTTGCTGCATTGCTTCTTATTTCAGGCAATCATGTTGGTGACCGTGAAAAGTAGCACTTAGCATACTCAATATACCGATTCTGCTTCGATTATAAAGGTTAAGCAGCATTGGGCGTAATTAGTACTTAGTTGGGAGACCGTATTGGTAAAACGACACTCGCGTTCAAAAATATAAAGTTTTCGACGCCGACCCAGTTATTACTCACATTCTCAAAAATTTCGGCCTCCCTTTTCTATTCGGAATCGAGGAGCAATGATTTTTCCTCAAGGTTGCCAAATGGGGTATTCATTATGACAAAGTGCGAATGAGGCAAGGCATTAGATTCTTTGTGTGGGCCTTATAGGGCTATCCACACCGAGTCCTGTGCCTGTATTGTTAAAGACTAATCTACCAGTTTATGTTTAAGCCGATATGGATGTATGGTGTGCAGCTCTGGGGTTGTACTGCTTCACTTAACTGCTATTGCTAACTATACTAATAAATTAATATTGATTAAGATTGTAGTAACCATAGCAAGAAAGGTGTTTTAAAAAAATCTGAAAATTCCCAAAATATGTTCATTCCTTCACGGAATATCTGCATTCAATATTTACATGAATCCTTTCACTATGAACGTGTATAAAATGTTAAAAAGCCAATTTCATTAATTTTCCGTCTACTCTGAAATACTATACCCTTACTTTCCACTAGCCTGCCCAAAACAAAAAATTTATCTAAGTCAGATTTTATCTGGAGCATGTGTTTTTCTGGTTGCCTAAACGCGTCAAATGTCATTTTTCCCCGGCTTGAATTAAATAAGGAACTTTCTCCTTTTTTTTGTTTAAAAAAAAAAAGAAGAAAAAAGTAAACCAACAAAACATTATAAAAGGAAGAAATGTCCTTATTCTCTGCCCCCAAGTTAGTGTACAATGTTTTTGGCCATTGCTTGTAGAAGGAGCAGAAACGACTCAAGATAAATATGCCCTACAATGAGAAATTATGTGCTTTTAGAGGACATTTTTGTTATTAAATGTATTCGTTTTGTTTTCGGTGTATACGTCGGTTTCTTAAGGGCTTCTACTTCTGAGCATTTGTCTTAATTATGTCTGATAGCAAATTTTCATGCTCCACTTCTGATGTAACTGAGCATTATCATTATCCGTACCAGTCTACGTTATTCTTTCATTAGATTAATGTCTCCCCCCTTTTTTTGGTGGGTGTGTGTCTGTATGTGTGTGTTTGTGTTTTTTGTTTTCCCAAGGAAAAATCCTTTATAATATTCTCCGCTGTAAATTAACCAGCAGCGATTCAGCTGCAACAATTAAGAAAAATAACTGCACGGATTTTTTGGGCCAGAGTTGCTATTAACATTTCAGAATTGTATAAGGTTAACAAGTTACGATCTACCCTGAATGCGTTGTAATAAATTTTGGTACAGATTAGATTATACTAAATGTGTTTGAGGGGATCTTGGTGGTGATGTAGAGGGATGCGTATCCTGCTGGGATTTATAATTAATTAATTTAAGTCGCGCTTATCTATGATAAGGGAGAATCATAACAAGATTTTACACAAATGGGCTTTAAAAGAAGTCCCCCAAAGCTAATACCCGGCCTGAGTTTAATAAAGTTCATGTTCAGTTGGGCGAACTCAGGCATTAATTTTCCTGAGTTTAATGTGTAAAAATGTATGGGAGCTCAAGCAAAAATTGAGGCTCAGTACACCAATTTGCTTGAACTTGCGCAGTACGGCCGGTGAAACCGGGCTATAAGGGATACAATAGATAGCGATTGCCCCAACTAGGAGAACCATTGTGCACGCCGTTCCTGCAGACGGTTGTTAGTAAAAATATGAGTCTTTAGACGCAGAATCCGTCGGCAGCGTAGACTTGTCCAATGTATGTTTGGTTATGTTTGGAACTACAAAGATTGCCTGAGGCTTGAGAAAGATGGGTTTGTCAAACTTTCCAACCTTCTGAAAAAATGCTTTCCAAATGCCCAAGGTCCTGGAAAAAGGTTTGCGATAAAACCCTCCAGAAAAACTGAGCTAAAAAGAGGAGGAAATTCCGCATCATCCGGAACAGAGGAGGACCCAGACGCCCAAGGGACCCAGTCGCCCATTTTTAGCCTGGTGGTAACCAAGCAGGAGGCGGTCAATGACGCCGTAAAAGTTAGGCCCCGTAGTCAAACCGTCTTCGGAGGGACGTTTCCATTGAAGAAGTTGGCTACTGTTAGTCTGCTCAAACCTTTACGCCCTCAGACTTGGCTTGTCAAACCTTCCTTGGAGCAAAAATGAGTGCCTTAACACGATCTGTATATTAGGTTCGAAATTGTAGGCCTCTCACATATCGGCGCCTCTTCTCTGATTCCTAAGAAAGCCAACTGGTCTAAGTTTCAGGGGCTGGTGTAAACGGCATCAGACCTGCGTGTAAGCTGAAGATGGCTGCCACGCAACTTACTGCTTTCGACGTCCCATGACAGCAACACTGTCTCTTCCTATTAGTCGTCGTGTAAAGTGCGTTGATGGAACGACAGATTGGCTACAATGCGTAGGGAGTTTAGGATATTTTTCAATAGGGTAAAATATGCTGGGAGTTGGGAAGAATATAGGTTCACCCAAACAGCCTACAACAAGGAGTTGAGCTTTCCAAAAAAATGCCTAGCCCTGGAGGAAGAATTGTGAGAGCCTACAGACCCTACCAGAGGCGAGTAGACAGCAAAAGCTCCCCTCCAAAGACTCCTGCAACGGAGTGGGCTTTATCTGAAAGGATATGGTTCCTTCACCTCTAACCATTATGAAACTTTGAGGTACATGCTCAGCAAGCACTCTCCAGGGTCAATCCTCCAGATCCCTTGGATGTTGGGTACAGTCATAGGACCATCCCAGACCTTTATTCCCGCAGCCTTTCTGGGAACATCTTCGGCCTTGTCAAGATTAAATGAGCAGTGTCTTCTTCCTAACCCTATAAATCACCGAGACGGGATGCAATTTTTCCGGCACTTCTTCAGACGTGCTTCTATCTGATTCTAGACAACCAGGCTGCTAGACGTTCATATTAGGTGCAAGTTGGAGCTCTTCCTTCCTCGAAATAGCTCCCAGGTCGCTTGCTCAAAGGGTAAATCGACATAGGTTGTAAAATCGAGAAAGACTTCAATGCGTTCCTTGTTATCGAAAGTGCTTTCGATAACACGGGCTATGATTCTATTTCTAGAGCACTGAGTGGATAAACGCGATGCTTATACGCGATGTGTTGAGTGACATTTTTTCTATCGTGGATGTCTCTACCATTAGTGGAAAGGCTTATAAGGGCGGGCCGCAAGACGGAGATGGCTATGCAGGTGATCTTGACATCATTGTCTCTGGAAAATTTGACTTGGCCATTACAGAGGTTATGAGAACAGCACTCCGAGAAGTTCAAAGATAGGGTACCACTCAGTAAAATATCTGGGAGTAAACGGAGGCAAGAGACTGAACTGGAACGTTCAACTGAACTAAGCCATAGATAAAACGACCAGGGCTATATGGGTAAAGCATGGGAATTTCCCCACTAAAGATGTTATGGTAATTCAATACCATCATTAAATCTGTGCTGACTTACGCCGCTATACCACCATAGTGTGGTGGTCGAAGACTAAACACTTTACTGACGATCCTCAATTGCAATCGCTGGTGTTGCACATTTAGCAAATCGAGACTTAGCTATGCTCGCAAGACCAATACTCACAGGTTCAGGTCTTAGGTGGGCTACTAAATATCTTATAATCACGTAGCGACGTAGAAAAATCATTATGAGTGGGCACGTGAGCAGATAACGGTTAAAATGAAAAAGGTAAATCGGTCAATTTATTTATCAGTGATGGTTTTACATTCTTTAGTTAGCCGTTATGCTCGATTAGCATTTTGGTGGACGGCGTGCAGGTAGGGCCCCTATGAGTCTAGACCTACTGCCTCATTTGGACCCCGTGTGGATATCCCTATAAGGCCCGCACAGGGCATTTAACGCCTGGCTTTACCACGAGTAACGAATGCCTCGTCTACTTGGCTACCTTGAGCAAGAATAAATCCTACCCGCCGGGCGAACGGGAGTGCAAAAAAGAGGCTGAAAAACTTTAGAATTTTGACGTGGACATGTAAATAATAACGGCGCCGGTGTTGAAAGCGTTATATTTTTAAATGCGAGTGTCGTATTACCAATGCGGTCCCCTAAATGAATACTGGTTACGCCCAACGCTTCTTTACTTTTGTAATTGAACGGGAACCAGTCTATTGAGTTGAGTTGACACCATTCACGGTCACGAACTTAATCACCTTAAATATGAAGCAATGCGACAACATAAGCTGAAGCTTTTTTTCCGAATAATTATGAGAAACTGATAAGGCGTAGCTCACTTTTTTTGTATAGTGTTCATGAGGAAATTAAGGGAGAGCCCCTCATTTATCATATTCGGTTCTCACGGGGAAATCCCCCATAAAAATATATCTCTTTCGGCATGCCCCTGAGGCAATCCCCTTTTTAAATTCTAGTCCGGTATTATTCAACTTCATTTCGTGCGGCTCTTCGACTTTTTTCCCTCATCGCCACGAACCGATACGGCCTTCTAAAGTTTTGAGGTGTACATGAAATACATTGGATGTGGATCTATCTCCCCATCCAAAGCGAAAGTGCACTTTTAATTCCACATCCACGCTCTCCACCCCCTGACTTATAAGCCTCTTTGCCTTAAAAGCATTATCACTTTAAACAGAAGGGACCTAAAGCTGTTTGATGGGTTATCTGACCGACCATAATGGGCTGCGGTATCACCTCCACATACGGACTGTCTCAAGAGACAGAATTTTAACTCTGCATGGAAGGCTGGGAGACTTCCACGCATATTCTTTGTGCACTGAAAATCTCAAATTTTGTAAATGTGTTATTTTAACATGCATAAAGTGTGTTATTTTAAAGACACCCATTTGCTTGACATTGTAGTCACTTTTTCACGCTTCAAAAGGTGCGTTTTATTTCCATTGGAGTACGTACGCCCAACTACTTCCGTGAACGTACTCCAATGAAAATGAAACGCACCTAAAGTGGATATAATGTGACTACAATGTTAATCAAATGGGTTACGTCAAAATAACACACTTTAAGCGTGTTAAAATAACACACTTCCAAAACCTGATACTTGCAGTGTGTCCTACTCTGATATGGTTTAAAAGTAGAAGGTTTTTCAGATAGCTTTTGAGCCCTGTACCAGTCTGGTCTTCTTCAAATAAAGACCTTCTTGCCTTCGCCCGAAGGCTGATGTTCGGTTCCGATAGTGGGTACCTATACAATAGGCTTAACTTGGCCGCAGTGTTCACCATATGAATTGCCCCCTTATTCGTTAAAAAAATAAAAGAAAAGCTAAGGTTTGAAAACATCAGTTTTAATTCCATAATATCATAATTTACTGATGGTGTTAAAACAGGGCACCTTTAAAAATACTCGACTAAATACAAAGGACCATATCGAACAGTTCCATAGCGCCAAAAGGAATATTTATCTACTTCCAAACACCTTTCAGACTTGAAAATCCCGAAAGGTTTACACTTGCAATAAAACTGAATTATTACCATGAGTAATGGAATTCTACGGCAAAACAGATACTATGCTGAACCTCCTTTCTTTCTTCTAACTCGGTGTAATGTATAACTGCACAGAGCAAACACAGCTATACGTTTCCACAGAGCAGCAGCAGCCTTTGAGAGGTTGCTGGTGTGTGCTACTGCAACATATCAGGATATTTATAGGAGAAATCCTAGCCGTCAACTCATTGGAGCCTGCTTGTACTATAGCAAATCTGCTTCATATAAAGCCATTCAGCATACAGACTAGAGCTTAGCTCTCCAGCAAACAAGAAAGCGCCTTTCCTCAAGCGGGGGGAGCAGCGCAATGATGATGTTAAAAATTTTATGAAATTTATCAATTATTTACAGTTTAAATATACTTTTACTGCTTGCTTAGTTAAATTCACTCAAAGGGAAATTTTCATGTTTTAAGGGCGAAAACGCCCCCAATTTGTAACTGGATTAACGAACATGCAAATGCCTCACCGCCGAAATTGACTTTCCCATTGGCGGTAACGAAGATGAAAAGACTCGGGAAAACTGTTGTAATAAGGGATTCTTATCACTTTAGATGAGTGTGGAGGGATGTGACACAAAAATTTCAATTAGGGTACAATATATATTTTTTTCGTCATGAAATTGGGTATACAACACGAACGTCAACACACACACAGCCCAAAATTGGTCAAACGTTAGCGCGCCTCTTGAACTTTTAATTGAATCATCTGCTCCATCATCCCCTGAACTGGTGGTGGCCCCGTTCCTGATGCGCATGCAGAGCCGAGCCGAGAGCAGAGCGCTGTATATCATGGTCTTTGTTATCACTTATTACTTTGTTGATAGCCTTATTAATGATTCATAAGATCGTTTCCTTTCCCGTTGCTGACGAAGTCAATGTGTTTGTCAGGGTTACTTGCAATTCCTCTCCTTCAAGGCACATCTCGCCCATTATACCGCTTGACTATGGGATGGTTGAATCTTGGGGATGTTGTTGCTTGAAGAGAGAAAATCAACCCTCGTATCTAGATAACAACTCCTTCAAAAAAGGAAAACCGGGGAAAATTGCCCTTGTATACGGGGGTATAAGGAAAGTTCATAGCTGAAGGTGGGATATTGTTTATGGCAGTTATATCTTCCTCTTGAATGACCACATAAACACTTCATTCCATATGACGTCGTCGCTGGTGTGCCGTTATAACAAGCTCGTCCTCAAATTATGTACTTTGTTTTATGGGTTCTTAGGAACGAAAAACCGCAATTATATACTGATATCATATTCAACTTGGGACAGCCAGATTTAAGTCATGAATTTCCTCTCTCTCTCTCTTTTGAGGCAAAATTTAATGGGCAGGGGGTTGTTTGTTCGTGTGTGTACAACTTGATTTATCTTTTTTTATACGGTTTATTTTATATTAAATAAAATATGGAAAGCATAAAAAGATTATTAGTAATAAAAATTTCATTATTTACTCGACGGTTTTTACTACGTTATTGTTTACTGTTACATACCGTGAGCATTACGCGGAAGATAGACTCAAATTGCGCTCAAAATTTGCATTTTTGTTTCCTTATATGGTGGATATTATGAATTTTCCTCGTAACACAATCCTAGCCATTAAACTCTCAATAGAGTTATCGCCAAATGAACAGGAAAACAGGAAATCGCTGTTGCCATGCGCAATAAGACCTCTCTAGTTGCGCAGTGAGAGTCACAAGTCCCCACAACGAAAGTTGATTATAAATAGTTTTCGTTTCCCAAGATGGCGGCCAAATGGGGGGGTTAGAATCCCGACCCTGACTGACTGACCCACCCCTACACATCCCAAAAATAAAACCTTGTCCTGCATTTTTGCAATGTTAAAGTACCATTACCATGGACTAAAACCATTACTGAGTTTCCATGCAAAGTTTTTTCTGAGATTACTTAGATTAAGCGCCCATGGAAAGGGGGGTTGAGTAAAGTTTCGTTAGATCCAAGAAAACTGGACGAAACCAATCCGGTTAGAGGAGAGCCGGAGAGCTATGAGTATAGTAACCCGGCTTTCTCGACAGATTATTTACAATCTGCTATTAGCGCTATTGAACATGGTGACGCTGGGCTAGTAAGCTAGTTGCTAGTAAACTAGCTCAATGTAATCGAGCCTTTAGAGAGCAGTCCTAAACGGAGTTTGAGTATGGTGAAATGTCGTCAAAACGGCGTACTTTAAACGCTACTTCAAGTTTATGTGCGTATGAGAAATCGAGAGAGGGATAAATGGAAAAATCATGCCTTAGAAAAGGTAGTAGTAAGACTTTAAGCAAATTCACATGCACAGCCCTTTTCAACAATGATAACGAAGTTTAGACAGGAGTCCGTATGTTTTACTAGCAACAGGTCATGCTGCTATTCAGTACCACCCTAAAGGCCCGTGGAGACGCTAAAACATGGTATGAGTAAACATGGTACGACCAAAAACCCGCAGACGGTAAGACATGTGCTAAGACCGATTTACTTGAACACCACTCTCTTGTCAAAATATTTCAAGTTAATCTGTCATTCAGTTGTCAAATGGTAAATTGAAACATTTCGTGTACGAGTAAATTTGGTCAAACAAGTCCGCAAATGGTAGGACATGGTATCATCAACACGAAACTCCGCCCACGAACATCGACGGAAATCAAACCAGTTTTGATTTTAGTCGGACCGTTGGTCGGATCAAAAAACTGGTACGCGTACCGGCCCGTACACGGCTAACATCACCTCGAACATGGTCCCTGTACAATGTTTACTCGTACCATGTTTTAGCGTCTCCACGGGCCTTAAGATTTCTTGCTTTATTAACGCAAGAAGAGGAATTGAATTTAACACGATAACAATAATGTCAGGACGAACAGTAGCAGAGTGAGAGAGATAAAAATATACACTGGGATCGCAAATGTCTCCCAGTAGGATACACAACGCAAGTCAAACAGCCAGCTTATTCACACACATGTGTATTTCGTCTCTTGGAACAGAGAAATAAAGCTGCACATCGTCTACATACATATGAATCTTTAAATATCCTTAGTATTACTGAATATAAGAGGTCCATGAATGGAGCCTTGAGGGACTCCAACGTGGAGTAGGGCACTTGAGAAACTTTAGCCACCTAGTCTAATCTTTTGAGAGTGATTAGATAAGAAAGTTTGCAATAGCTTAAGAACAGAAAGAACAAAGTATGTCTTTGAGGCCAGTTTTTGCGGAAGTAGGTGTGATTGGAGGCTGTGATGTTTACGAAAGACAGATTGCCATATATAAGTTTGACACCCTCATAATACACAATTATATGAGTAGCCATCAGCAAGGAGCTTTGCCAAAAATGGAAGAATATTGATAGGCTGAAAATCGAGTGGACTGGTAGGAGAGGGGCACTTGGGAATAGGTATTAGTAAAACATGCTTCCAAGTCAAGGGAAACTTTGATACCGTGAGAGAGGAGTTGAGAATGTGAGTTGAAATAAGCAATAGACGAGGTATGAGAATTTTTAAGAGACCAGACGAAATGTAATGTAGTTGGTGATGCAGGTTTTCGTTAGACAAGGTGATATTCATTCTTAGTAAATTCCATTTTCGAAAAGAAACGATTCGTAGTTGAAAATCGAACCAAGTTTCACAAGTTTTTGTCCCAGAGATCAAAAATTACAAAACTTACAACTTCAATGTTAAGGTAATTATTTTGTATGTTCGCGAAACATAGAAAGTCGTCCACAATTCATCACAAGGCGCCTTCAAGTTTTCATCCTAAGAATCTGCTGGCAAGATAAAATTACAAATGAAGAACTATTGCGACGTTCCAGACAAGAGAGAATAGATGACGAAATGATGCAAAAGAAATGGATTGGGAATGGCCACACCTTTCGAGGTGCAAACGAGAATCTAGCCAAACAGGCGCTTGAATAGAATCCGTGAGGAGCCCGTCAAGTTTGAAGACCTAGAACAACGTGGAGGAGAACGGGGAGCTTTTCGCTATAATCGATCCAATCATGCCTCATTCATGAACATCAAGGAAATGTAGCAGAACTACTACGCAGACATCCAAGAGTTAAAATGCATGATATATCGCCTTCAACATCCTCCTGACTTCTCGTAACATCTACTATCGATCGAACTAAGCTTACTACTAGACGACGTTCCATCATCACGTGACCAATCACACGACGGACCGGCAGTATGTGGTGCACCATCTACACCTGCGGTATTTCAACATTGAATAACTCTGATATATTTTTGCCGAATTTAACAAATGAGCAAGATTTATTTAGAATATTCCTTACCATTTATTTCAAATCAGTTTTTGAACTCAATGTCGATTAAATGACTATCTCCATTCGATACGCAAAAAACAGTTCTATTTCGGAGCCCCTTGCATTGGCCACCATTTCAGGCGTTATAGCAACTATTTCGGCTCGTAATAATTCGTCTTCAGCTTGCTGACTAAGCTTTACTTTTTTAATAACCCCACAGAAAAAAGTCTGGTGGCGTAAAATCCGGAAAAGGAGGAAGGCCGATTAGGTACGACAAAATTTTACGATGGACACGCACGATTGAATGATTGTCTTCAATGTAAAGCGCTGCAATCTCAGCCCTATCTTTCATAGCTAAAACGGTACGAAACTACGTTTCAGGATCTTGTGCATTTGTCAAAATCGGATAAAAAATGATGTCTAGATGGCGCACACGCAACACTAAGGGTGATTCCTAGGAGCTTAGAATTGCCCCTTATTAAGATTTATTTTCCTTTAAACCTGGCTGGAAATGGCATTATTTGCCTAAAACTGATACCTACCACAAAAATTATTTTTTTCATTTTGCAATTTCAAACTGGTAAACCCAGGGGCGGCGCTTTCATAGGTGCAAATGGTGCACTTGCTCCGGGCGCAATTTCAAAAATTAACATTTTCAGCGAGAAACATCTGGCTCGCTTCAATTCCGAACTTGTTGCAAATGCCTTCTATGTCCCGGAAGGCTGTAAAGGTGGACTATTTTTTTCCTAAGCAAGGCTCTACAGTAGAAACTAATACATGCAGCGCAATGATTATCTATCCCTTAGATCTAGGATAATCTATTATCCCTTAAAATATGAGGGCTTGAAGAGCGACATAGGGATCTCTATTATGGAGATTTGATTTTATAGTACTATAGATTTTCGGAGCCAAAGATTGTGCTGGAAATAGATAGGGAAGTACAGCTAACACCGAAAAACATCCTGGAGCATTAAACAGCATTAGCGAGAGAGTTTTGTTAAGTTCAAGCGCAAGCAAACTCAGCACAAATGCAAGATCGCGTATAAAGGCAAGGACGACGCTTTCATGGACGCAATTGGTAAATTTGCACCGGGCGCAATTTCAGAAAAAAAGTGAAAAAGTGTTTCCGTGCCTTCATTTTCATATATTAAAGGAACTTCACAGAGTGTTTGTGTCTTTTTCCATTATCTTGCACTGCGACCAAAAAATGAATAGCTGATGGGGGAATACTGCACCGGGCGCAAAAAAGCCAAACGCTGGCCTTGGGTAAATCACCATTAGTTCTTGTTTCTGTTATTATTTAAAATATGTCCTTGATTAATTCATGTCGAAAACATGCAATGGCAGTCACCACGTATGGCAAACTTCCAGTCACAATAGTCTGATCTATGGCATTTACATAAATCTTGGCACAAAATCTCCAAAAATCTGCGTCTATTTATTCTGAACTTCAATTTTCTCTGTTTACGCTTTGGAATCATCGAAATTTTTAGTAAAAAAACAAAATTTAAAAATAAAAATCTTTAACCAAAAATGCAATTGCATAAAGTACAGAATTTCAGTTTTTGGCTACATTCCAGGCTGTGGGTGATGGCAGTAACCACTTGAAAGGATCCCATACTTTCAAACTGACAAAATCAGTTCAATGCAACTAATGATCCTAGATAGGTCATGCGAAAACCATGATACCGCCTCCACCAGGAAGTAAGGCTAATTCCGAAAAGAAATAACGACATCCACATTGGTATTGGTTGGCGCTCCCACACTAGGAGAGGTAAGTGCACAAGTTCTTAATTAAACAAATTTATGGTTCACTGCAAGGCAAAAGCTTCAGAAACATATGTGTAGCATTAATCATAAAGACTTTTATGGGATGGAGACTTTATGCAATTAGAAAATTTCTCTGATTTTAATTAAAAGGAAAGAGATATCTCATTCCTCGTCGTTCGCTGTTAATTGACATAAAGGACATTGTTCTAAACGCTCCTCTTTTTTTGAAGTTTAGTTTTTTGTAGTGTAGAGTCTAAAATTCTTTAAGTGTAGAGTGATAATGTTTCTCGCATTGCTTTGAAGTCGCTTCTCTTCAAAAATTAAGCATTCAAATTGCAGCGTTGCCAGCGATTGAAAATTCTAGGAATTCAAGACTTGAAAGACTTTTCGCAGTGGTAATGCAATACAATTTTTCTTTGGCATTTTTTTTACCTTTTCGTTAGCTTATATAATATATTTGATATAACACCATTGACGATAATAAATAAGTTGAATACAAGTTTAAAATAAGATCTGTTTCATATTTTTGCTCGAGGTCCATTCCATGGTGCAGACTGACTAGGGGTCAGTGTTGGGGAGTAACTTGTTACAAATAACGAAGTTACGTTAGAAGTTACTTTACTTGTAACTTTTACGGGAACTTAGTTACTTTCTTTTTTCAGTAACTTGTAACGGTAATTTAGTAACTTTCGATAAAAAGTTACTTGAATTTATGAAAAAATTTCAAATTTTTGATATTTCACGCGAGAGGGCGAGAGCTATGCTACGAAACGCGACAAAAGTATTTAATATGTAAAAATTTTACTTTATAAATGGCATTTGGGCACACTACACATTCAGCCTGGAGTACCTATTCTTTACCTTTTCTCTCCTAATGAAAATCATCGCTGTTAATTAGACTCGCTCTCGCTGAATATCCAGTCGAATTGTTGTCGCACGATTGAGAGGCAGCGCCGTTGTGCAAAGTGTTCGATATAATCCTGATAAAAATGCAGTCGAATGAAAGTCCAAAAAAAATGCAACCAATTCAGAAGAAATTCAAGAGTGATGATTTTTTTGAATTTTCTTCGCGAAAGTCCCACGGAGAATCAGAAGATTTGCTAGACTTCCTTCAAATAAAATCTGAATCACTAGCCATCTACGACAGCTTTCCTCGATTAAAAAATCTGTTAATCAAACTCAACACCCCTCTCCCTAGTAGTGCTTCAGTCGAAAGAATGTTTAGCTGTGGAGGTTTAATACGAACACCCAAAAGAAACAAGCTCAGTGATAAAAATTTTGAACAACTACTAAAAAGAAATAAGATTTTTTCTGAAATATAAGAACTGCGAGTATAATATTATATATATTATTTAATCATATTTCTTTAAGCAATTGGAGTCTGTTCAGTCAGGAAAAATAATTACTTAAAAGTTTTTTATTAATAAAATAAATAATTTTATAATAATAAAGTTAAGTTTCGTTCTTTGAAGCGCCAGCCAGTGCTGGGGAGTAACTGGTTGCAAGTAACGAAGTTACGTTACAAGTTACTTTACTTGTAACTTTTCCGGTAACGAGTTACTTTTTTCGTCAAGTAACGGTAACGGTAACTAGTTACAAAAAAAAAGTAACTTCCCCAACACTGCTAGGGGTGATCTAAAGAGAATAAACCATGGGCCAAGGGCGACAGCTCATGGGATCAATATAGAAATCAGCGTCACTTTTCAAGGTTAGCTATGGAGTATTTTGACCGGCCGTCGGCAACCTATGGCAACCAACCCGACTAGAATTTCTTGGTTCGGTCCGGATGAGGTTAGCCTAATTTGACTGTTAGGCCCTAATGTTGAAACCTAATAAGGCCCAGAAGAAAAGTGTAACGCTTTTCACCTATTACCGCCGAACTAGAAAATCCTTATGAGGGCCATATCAGGCAAAAATGGATAGGGCCATATAATGCGTACCTATCGTTTATTATGTAAGGCGTGCGATAGATCATTGGCAGTTTTTCCCCATTTCGAGGTGTCGTGGCTTAATAGACGCTGGTAAGAATAACTCACCAGTAAAACTTGACAAAAACTCAGGAAAACTAAAATGTTTTTTTTTTCTCTTTTTCTTAATAATAAAAAATTGAAAAACCCCGAATACAGAAGTCACGACTATATAGTAGCCCAGTCACTTTATACAAAAAAAGGGTCAAACCAGTGTTGGGGAGTAACTTGTTACAAATAACGAAGTTACGTTAGAAGTTACTTTACTTGTAACTTTTACGGGAACTTAGTTACTTTCTTTTTTCAGTAACTTGTAACGGTAATTTAGTAACTTTCGATAAAAAGTTACTTGAATTTATGAAAAAATTTCAAATTTTTGATATTTCACGCGAGAGGGCGAGAGCTATGCTACGAAACGCGACAAAAGTATTTAATATGTAAAAATTTTACTTTATAAATGGCATTTGGGCACACTACACATTCAGCCTGGAGTACCTATTCTTTACCTTTTCTCTCCTAATGAAAATCATCGCTGTTAATTAGACTCGCTCTCGCTGAATATCCAGTCGAATTGTTGTCGCACGATTGAGAGGCAGCGCCGTTGTGCAAAGTGTTCGATATAATCCTGATAAAAATGCAGTCGAATGAAAGTCCAAAAAAAATGCAACCAATTCAGAAGAAATTCAAGAGTGATGATTTTTTTGAATTTTCTTCGCGAAAGTCCCACGGAGAATCAGAAGATTTGCTAGACTTCCTTCAAATAAAATCTGAATCACTAGCCATCTACGACAGCTTTCCTCGATTAAAAAATCTGTTAATCAAACTCAACACCCCTCTCCCTAGTAGTGCTTCAGTCGAAAGAATGTTTAGCTGTGGAGGTTTAATACGAACACCCAAAAGAAACAAGCTCAGTGATAAAAATTTTGAACAACTACTAAAAAGAAATAAGATTTTTTCTGAAATATAAGAACTGCGAGTATAATATTATATATATTATTTAATCATATTTCTTTAAGCAATTGGAGTCTGTTCAGTCAGGAAAAATAATTACTTAAAAGTTTTTTATTAATAAAATAAATAATTTTATAATAATAAAGTTAAGTTTCGTTCTTTGAAGCGCCAGCCAGTGCTGGGGAGTAACTGGTTGCAAGTAACGAAGTTACGTTACAAGTTACTTTACTTGTAACTTTTCCGGTAACGAGTTACTTTTTTCGTCAAGTAACGGTAACGGTAACTAGTTACAAAAAAAAAGTAACTTCCCCAACACTGGGTCAAACCCTGTCCTATACGAGAGGTATACCAAGAGCAGATTCAGATTCAGAAGTCTGATGGCGATTAAGCACATTTTGTTACTTAACCATAGTAGTTTGGTTTTACATGTGAATTATATCATGAAGGGAAAAATTTCAATCAAATTTCATCAATATACATGGGCCTCATAAGGAATTACTCAATAATACCTAACGGGGTATTACACCTTCTTTCCCAAATAAGACCCTTGTAAGATTTCCCTAATGAAAACCTAATCTTAGAGTGCATGCGGAGTGCCTCATGTATTTTGTATGAGGCCCTCGTAAGGTATTCATAAAACAAATTTAATTTTGGTATACCTTATACTGCCCTATGAGGGCCACATGAGGTGTTCATGAGGTAAGTCTAATCTGGTATACCGAACGTTTACCTCACGAGGCCCGTACATAACTTTAGGCATGCCTTACACTGAATTCTAGTCGGGAAGAATATCTGTGATGACACGCCACACACGAACATCGCGTCGGCATGCCCTTTCATATTTATGCGCAACTGTTATCAGAGTTCACAGACGTACTGAGTTCATAGACGTACACACTACATAGGGAATATACGTTACCGCCCGCCGTGGACACGGTTCACTCGAACTTTGATAAAAATATAAAGATTCCCCATTCAGTCATTCACATACAGGCCGCCGGCAGGCCGCGACCTGAAAGTTTGTCGCCTTAAGGCCGAGTATCACCACACGCTCAGCTGGCTCCTGCAGTCCAGGAAAAGTGAAAAAATCGGTCTATGTGTGGGTATTTATCATCAGTCCACGCCTGAAGATCTGTACTTCTATTACGTCAGAAGTTTCCGTTGAGGCCATGAAGATTTTTTCAATTGAATTAACAAGCTGCCACGCTAAACTATCGTCGTCGCCTGTGTGTATGTAGCGAATCATGGACCTATCCTTCAATCGCACTGAGTAATGTGTGTGTGTGGCCTTGATCGGGCCGTACCTGCCGTCCTGGAGCGCGTTCAAAAACCTTACTATGGTTACCCATTGTTAACTATGGTAAACTTTTGTCGTTCAAAAACTCCGTGGTTAACTACAACATAACCACGAGCATAACTTTTTGGCGTTCAAAAACTCCCGTGGTTAACCATGGTGTAGTTAAATTTTAACCATGCTCGGGAGCATGGTTAGCGATAGTTAACAAGAAGAAGAATAAAAACAACTTTTTGACATTTGTTTTAATGATAAAAATGAACAAATCAAAGTGGGATTCGTGAAATTATTCAAAATAAATAATTAATGGACACATACAGAATAATTCGAGCAAATAGCGGAGATTTTTTTTGGAAACAAAAATATCATTTTTTTTTAATTCGTAGTTAACCACGGTGCGTTCAAAAACCTCCATGGTTAAACATAAACTATCGTGGTTAAGTGAAGTGAAGCAGCATAACCACAGCTTACCTCGTGGTTTACTATAGTAAGGTTTTTGAACGCGCTCCTGGTCCGAAAGGTCACGGCCTGCCAGCGTCCTGTATGTGAATAGGGGTTTTAGAGTTGTTTTGTGAAGAGTTTTTACGACACAAATAAAACTATCTTTATGTACAATGGTTTTTTTTTTTTTGGTAGCACGCTTAATGTGAAGTGTAGTTTTAATTATCTGTTTTATGGCACGCCAATGCATTTGGGTTGCCGACTGCTGCTTTAGGGCATGCCGAACAACAATTTGAAAAAAGTTCCAATTGCATGTGGAAGATAGCGCGGTACCTTGACGTTTTCAACAAATGCATAATTCGAATTTAGGCCACGTGCGATAACTCACGTGGGGGTGTCTTCATTTATCTTAAGTATACATATAATGAATGATGTGGAGAACTATAAGCAATCTAAATTTTTAAAATAAAAATGTTTTAAATCAAAATCAAGATAAGATTTTGAAGAGTGGAGTAGAATTTTAAAAGTGGCCACTTAATTCGCAGAACAAATAATGTGGAGTAGATCTACTACAATTGGACTAAAGTGACAGCACTGATAGAGATACTGAGTGCGTTCCGTAATATACTGGGAGCACTGCGCCAGTACTACCAGTGGTAGTTTTGTCGTTCCGTTTTCACCAAACAGTGCCCTGTCGCAGTGCTCTGGGAACATTCATGACGTCATGAATATTCCCCTTTTTACTACTGGGACTACTGCTTTGAAAGAGGTAATGTGCTCCCAGTAGTTTCAACAGGTTTTGACAGATGTGCATTGTGGCTGTAAAAAAATTTAATCGTGAGCAGTAAAATATGTACTACGTTTATAAGCGGAGTTTCACTCCCGGATCTTCAATCCAAAGTAAAACTCCCGATGCGTTTATAAGCAATGGGAGTGTAAATCCAAAATACTTTCTGGTTTGAGATGACAGCTCCAAGCTCAAATTCAAAATCATAGCAAAGACAAATATAAAAACCCAATGTTTAATTTAATGTATTTAAAAATATAAATAAACAAAGAAAAAAAAACTATTGTAGCAAAATAAAACACCCAGCTTCTTCTTTACAAAGTTTTCCCCCCTCAGAAAAAATTCTCACTCCCAGTCAGCGTTTATAAGCACAACATAAACCGGGATCGAAGTTTCACTCCAGCTTTTTCTTCGGGAGCAAAAATCCAAGTTCTGGATTTTCACTCCCGGTTTATAAGCGGTGTTTCACTCCGGATCGAAACTTCCATCCGGAGGGAAACTCCGCTTATAAACGTAGTAATGGAGGCGGAGCCAGTATACTGTGCGCTCGTTCCGTATACAAAAATGTACTGCTTAGTTCAGTATAACTTTTTTAAACGGAACGTGCTTCGCAGTGCACTGGCATGACGTCTAAAATCACAGTGCTCCCAGTATATTACGGAACACACTCACTATCAAAATAACTTAGCACCACTCAACGCTTTTGAAATATCTGGGGGTTCCATAGCAGTCGGAAATTGGCGATTTAATACGCTGAAATCACTCCTTCATTGGAAGATTTCCTTAGAGCGCCACCTGGGGATATACGGACACCTTATCGGAGAAGTGACCCAAAAAAGCGTTATTGGTTCATTAGTCAATATGTTTACTGAGAAGGGAAAAGACAGTTGAATACACTTTTATCACGTCCATCAGGACATGGCACGAGAGACTTGCACACCAAAACATAAGGTCAAAATGTGAAGTATTTGGATGATTGGGACAGCACCGGATCTCCCATCCAGCAAATCCTAAGACAGTAAAACAGCCCTTGGACTTGGTACACGTGGACATGGGTGAAATGGAAGTTCTATCTCTGGGAAATGCGAAATATTTTCTCCTATTCAAAAACGACTACACACATTATCGCACGATCTACTTCATGAAGTCAACAGATGAAGCACCAAGTAAACTTGAAAAGTACATCAGCATTGTAGAGAACCAGCTTAAAAGAAAAATAAAAAAACTCAGATCAGATAATGGAAGCGAGATAACGAATGCCCGCACAAGAAACATGTTAGAAGAAAGAGGAATATTTCACACGGTCACGAACACTCACAAGCTAGAGCAGAATGGAAGAGTCGAGAGAAAAATGCGAACCATCGTAAAAACCACTCGGACAGCGATTGATTCCAACGGACTAGATAAGAGACTATAGGCTGTATCAGAACCTAAAAATGTGCAGCGTGCAGCAGCAGCGCCAGAGCAGCATGCTGCAGTCTGTATCAGATCCTGTTGTCTCACCCGTGCAGCGCAATTTTTGTTTGACAGTAAAACCTCGAAATAAAATTTTTGAAAATGTTAATAATCCCTCCATGATCTAATTCTTTTAACAAAAAACTACCGCCTGTTGTTCACTCATTGAAAATTTCGCGCGTCTTCTTTAAATTCACTTGTCAAGTAAGAAGTGTCAAAAGTGCTGCATGTATATGCAGCAAAATTAGAGTTTGAGATGAAAATGCAGCACGCTGCTCTGGTGCTGCTTTGCTTGTCATTTTACCAGCCTCAGCCAATAGAAACACTTGTCGGTGCAGCGCTGCAGAGGTTCTGATACGGCCTTATGGGTGGAGGCAGCAAACTAAGCTGTTTTCACCATAAACCAGACTCGCACAAGCTCTGTTGAAGGAAAGACACCCGCACAACTTTGGTTTGGATGACAGGTGAACACATCAGCAAGCTACGTGCATTCGGACGTGAGTGCTACGTACTAAAACCAAGCCACAAGAAAGGAAAGATGGACCGCATGTCTGAAAAGGGAATCATGGTAGGTTATGAGTGGGGCTCACCATGTTACAGAATTTATTATCCCAAGCACAGGAAAAAACGAGCCAGACGAAGACGGACAGCAGGAAAAATCGAAACAAAAAGGCAACAAGACACCACCAGCGAAGCAGACACCAGGACGAGAACTGAGAGACCGCAGCACCTTGTAACGGCCAAAGAGATATGCCGGCTATATCATCGACTTCTGTGGAGGAGCACTGATCGGTGAAGTTGAGGAAATCGCCGATGAAGATGCACTGAAGGATCCAAAGTGGAGAAAGGCGATGCAGGATGAGAATGAAAACCTGGAAGCTGGAAGAATGCCCGAAGGATGTCAAGCTACTATCTTGTAGATGGGCTCTGGAAGAGAAAGCCAACCGAAAATTGAAAGCCAGACTTGTCGCCAGAGGCTTTGAGCAAAAAGAAGAAATAGACTAGGGAGAAACATTCAGCCCAGTAGTCCGCCACCGCCATGCTTCGATACGATTGATTTTGAGCCATGCTGCAACAGAAGGGATGAAGCTAGTCACATTTGATGTCAAGACCGTTTTTCTGTATGGAAAGCTGACGAAGTTCTGCACATGACTCAACCCCAAGGATTCGGAGATGGAAGTGACAATATATGTCGTTTCTTAAAAGCAATCTATGGTCTGAAACAAGCTCCAAGAGTATGGAACGAGGAAGTCACAGGGAAGTTAGGAGACTTTGGACTGATGAGTACCGACGACGACCCCTGTGTTTATTATAATCAGGAAAGGAGCCTCTTGATGACACTATTTGTAGTTGATCGGCTTATTGCAGGAAAGGACTGATTCACACTCACTGGACCACGGGGAGGCGAGCAAAGTATTTGAGAGGCGCGATGAACTGTGGAATCTTCTTCAATGGAGATGACAAACTTGAAGCTTACCCTGATTCGGACTTTGGAGGAAACAGGGAGACCATGTAATCCACGACTGGAGTGTTACTCATGCGAGATGGATCACTGGTGTGGTACTTGGTGTTGTTTTTTATTTGCCACCCAACTGGAGATCATCGACATAACAACAGAAAGCGATTCGATATCGGTTCGAGAATCCAATTCGTTATCGGCTCGAGAAAGCGATTCGATATTGATACGAATATGCAATTCGTTATCGGCTCGAGAAAAATATTCGATCGTTAACGAGTTCGATATCGAAGCAAGCTTTCGCTTTTTGGTGAATCTTTCTCGAATCGTTTCCGAATCGAAATGTTTGCAGGGAAACTCTATATTAAGACTCATACATGAATAAGTTGTACAAGCCCATTTCAAGTTATTACTAATTTCGGGTTTGAAACTTTCTTCTACAATTAGTTACCCTATTCCAACTGGTCTAAAATATAAATCTAAAATCGATTTTCAACTTTTAATGTCGCACTAATCCAATCAAAAATCAACGCAATCATAAAATATAAAACTGACCGCTTTCTTCAATTAAAAACTTTATCATCGCCTTAGCTAGACTACGGCTCGCTTGCAGCGTAGACTTTTAAGAATTTTCCCGAGGATATACACTGCTAGAGAGAGAGCAAAGGATAAAGTTTTTGAGGTGTGCTAAGGTAATTAAGTTTTGCTCACAGAAAACAAATTAAATAGATCCCAAGCGACTTTCTTACTCCTATTGTGCACTCTGTGGACGGAGTAGTCTGGTGGGGTATCCTTCAGCAGGGAAATGTTTTCTTAAGGAATTGCTTGCTTATGTTGCAGTGCAAACCTTAAGGCTCATTGCCTTGTGCTTTTTGCCTGAAAATATTTTCTTAACATTGTTTTGTGCAAAAAATAAGGATACTTTACACAAAACTTTTCCGGTGTTTCATCTTGTAAACTTAAAGTCCATGTTTCCTTACAAAAAGGAAAGCTAATAAAAAAAATATATATGTGTTTGTATATAGGAATTCTATGGAGCTGTATTTTTTTTTTTTTTTTGTGTAACATTTTTTTAGGTCGAAATCATAAAAAGTTTAGTTTGAAGTTGAGAGACGAAAGTTTTGTTTATTTTTTGAATAATTCTCATTATTTCGTTTCACACTTGGAAAAGTTTTTAATTAATTATTACATAATTTTTTAAGCATGTACCGCCGTGATGGGTAGGAAAAGTGTTATGCATAATTTAATTAATCAGGGAAATGTTTTTTAAAACGAACGGGGATGAGAAATTTGCGATAAGTGGAAACATGGGCATTTCGTCGTAAGCCAAAAAAGAATCTAATGCAGTCATTAAAAGATACATTCAGACGACGCCTTCTAACGGCATCCAAGGCAATATAGCTCGAGATCCCGTACAGAAAATGCTGCATGATGAGGCTCTTTACCAGTCTTAGGCGTGACTGCTGAGGTAGGAGTTTACCATATAACCATAACCTACGGAGGCAACTATAAACTTTACTAAGAATCAGCAAGACGTGATCGCAACAAGTCAACCTCGAGTTCACCACAAGACCCAAATTCGTAGCCTTATTCACAATACCTAGTGGAGTAGTGTTGGGTAGGACAAGATTTTAAAATGAGTTTGTAAGAGGTGCCTCTTTTCTCTTTTGAGCCAGTACAATGTCATACTTTAAATGAGGCGAGGTGCTATTGTAATGCCAAAATTACAAAAACAAGTAAATGAAAAAAAAATGAAGAGCTTTTTTACAAGGTTAATTATAATGTGCATTAAGGGGAGGTTCTCATTCAAATGACTAAAAAGCAAGCAAAATTTGAAATTTTTTTGTGGGCCAATAAAAAAACATAGGAAAAAACAGTTTTAGGATTCAAAAAGCTTATATTTTCGTCATTATTTACAAAGTTTTTCAAGATGAAAAAAACAAAATGGCGCCCGTGGTGACGTTCCGTCTAAAATGCGGTTCGCGTGGAATAATAAAACTGCGTACAGCCTGCTGCCTCAGGATCGATCTGCAACACAAAACCAATTATAAGGCTCGAAAGTAGGATACTTTTATTGGAGGAATGACCTAAGAACGGGTAAAAAACTTCAAATTTGACATAATGGTGCAATCTCAAACTTTGAAATCGATTTTTTAGCCCTTTTTTTATACTTTGAAGCTTCACAAAAAATAGTTAATACAAAGAATTTGTAGATTTTATAGGTCATTACTCCAATGAAAAGGGTCTTCTTTCGAGAAAACAAAACATGAAGTCTTTCAGTTGAACCGTTTTCAAATGAGATTGTACGCAGTTTAGAAAAATCATGTTTTGAGATAAACGCTTTTAAAGTGTGATAAAAGTGAGATAAACTTTTTCCAAATTAAAAATGGCCGATCCAATATGGCGGACTTCTACCAAAGAAATAAGTGGTATTTCATCCAAAACCGAAAAGAAGGAGGGTTTTGTGATTTATGAACACGAATTTGAGTTAATATGTATCAAAATAAAAAAAATGAAAATGGCGATTCCAATATGGCGGACTTAAATGTGACGAGAGCGCCCCATGGCGGGATGGCCTGTAGAAACTTTTCTGATGCGCGGATCGGAAAATCGGTTTACCGCAATATAGTAGACACTAATACCTTTCAAAAAATGTAAAGAAAAAAAATCGAATTTTTGAAAATTTTGATTGAGAACCTCCCCTTAAACGGCCTATGAGTATGTAGGTGTAGGGACATCGTCCCACTATTGTCATATTACTTGAGTGGACAAAAAACAGCCGAATGGCATCAAGTTATTGAAAACACTCAAATAATTAATTTGACTCTTGATTCCTTGAATTTAAAAAAGCTAATAATAAAGATCCGTAATAATTAAAAAAGTTTCTACTAAAAAATAAATAAATAGAGATTAGCCCCACAGTGTTCTAAATTAGTTTCATGCTCTAAAGATAATTACAATAATAAAAACTCCACGTTACATAAGTGAAATCTATTTAATAAAAGGCTAAGGGAACATTAAAAAGTTGATATTTAACATACCGAAAAATCGTTTTAATTAAACAAGTTCAAAATGTTACACAATATAAGAAATCTACGACTCCACAATGTTATTTTGCAATCTCACCTTGCCTTATTTCAAGTTGGATATTTTGCTGCCGCAAAAGAAGTAAAAAATCTCTCTCCAATACAAAATTTTCCTCCCTCAAAAAATGTTAGAAATATCTCTCCATTACAAAACTTCACCCCCTCAAAAAATGTAAGAAACGTCTCTTCAGTACAAAATTTCACTCCCTCGAAAAATGTAAGAAATGTCTCTCCAGTACAAAATTTTCCTCCCTCAAAAAATGTAAGAAATGCCTCTTCAGGACAAAATTTCACTCCCTCAGAAAATGTAAGAAATGTCTCTTCAGTACAAAATTCTCCTTCCTCGAAAAATGTAAGAAATGGCTCTCCAGCTCATATTTACAATATCACCTCATCAATTGGATATTTTACTACCGTAAAAGAAGCAAGAAATGTCTCTCCAATTCGTGTTTACAATCTCACCTCGCCTAATCTCAAGTTGGTTATTTTACTGGCGCAAAAAAAGTAAGAAATGTCTCTCATCTCCAGTTCCTGTTTACAAGTTCACCTCGTTGTAGTTTAAATTGGATATTTTATTGTCGCCAAAAAGTCAGCTTACAATCTGTTATGCTTACAATATCACCTCGCCGCGGTTCAAATAGGATATTTTACTGAAGCAAAAAGTCAGAAATGTCTCTCCTGTTCCTGCTTACAATCTCACCTCGTCCCAGTTGAAATTGGATTTTTTACTGCCGCAAAAAAGTAAGAAATGTATTTCCACTACGTAATTTACAATTCCACCTAGCTTTATTTATCTTGATACACGCTCATATACCAATAGGACATTATTTTTGAACCGGGACATTTAAAAAAATTGAAGCCTCGTACAATTTACCACCGTGTAAGGGACAAATGTACTGCCCTTTGTACCTTTGAAAGTCCGGCTCAACTCTATAGTGGAGTATTATCGATCGTGATAGGACTTAACTCATGGGTATTAACTGAGCGACGGCTTATAAATAAGGCCACGGATTTATTAGGATTGAGACGAAGATAGTTATTGGACACTTAGCTTGAAATATTGCGCAAGTCACCATTCACCCTCTCATTGCATTCACCTAGTTAATCAGAAGAAGATGAGGTATATATGTACTTGCGTATCATCAGCAAAGAAGTGAAAACAGCAATTCCGGATAACGGTAGACATATCATTTGTGAATAATGTGTAAAGCAAAGGTCTGAGAACAGAGCCCTGTGGCACTCCTGGTGGTACAGGAAGAAATGATGAGTACTTATCGTTGAACTTGATGCACTGGGACCTGTTGGAGAGGAATGATGTAACGGTCAGTTTTGCCTAAATATCTACTTGACTAAAAATTACTGTGGGGAAGAAAATCGAGTAGTTGGTTGGGAACAAAAAGGTAGGCGGGGAGAAAGGAAAAAAAAATGGAGTTCGAATTTTGAGAGATGCATAATTTACTGCAAAAATTTTTGGTTCGGAAAAATTTAAAATTAAATAAAAAAGAAAAAATTGGATCTGGATTCCATAGCCCCCATTCGATGTCCGTTTTAATTTCAAATATTAATTACGAGTTTTAATTAAAAAAATAATGGATGTAGACAGCGATGAAGACTATTACGAGCAAGAAGAATTCCTCATTTATGCAGATTTCGAATCCAATCTCATGCCACAAGAACTAGAAGATCCCAACCTGCAGGATCTGTTGACTTCAGTGTCGGAAGCCCCGGATTCCAACCGGTCGGATTGCGCGTAAGTTTTTGGGTATAATTTGTAAGTAGGATTCCCGACGGAAGGCTGCTAGGCAAAACGTGAGGGCCAGAACCAGGAAGAGTGGTAGCAAGCCTTGATCGTGACGGTCGGTGCCGTATTTAACAGAGCGCTGCCCGACGCTGCCCACTCGCTTTGTAGAGGAAGAATTTTGCACACCGCCCGGTCCTCCCAGAAGTTACCCTCAGTTCGAATTGCGGCTACCAGACCAGGAAGATTAGCGGCTAGTTCTCCTCCAGCTTGGATGGTATTTGCTTCTGGACACATAACTTTTATAGTTAATTTTTATAGTTCTTCTTGTAATGATTCCATTTACATAGACACATTTTGGTTTGTTTTTTTATTTAATAACATACACTTTTCAGGTTAAGTTAGTACATATATTGAGATAATAATCATTTTGATAGCCTTAGGTGACAACTTGTGAATCAATTTATTAAGTTTTTATGAAGTCGTGTTTTGGTGACTCCTTGTTAGAATTATTTGCTTTAATCTTGCGTTGCTTACTTTCTTAATTTCTGTGTTGGTTTTTTCGGGAATTTGTTCATCCGTAAATTGACCCAAACGTTTGTGTTAACGAATGTACAAAACGAGGAGTGTTGGTGCCAATACTGCGCGTTTTTTTTTTCCTTCTTGATCCTCGGACTAATGTATATCTAAGAAAATTTCATTGTAAGTTCCTTGAAATTGATCATTTAATAGGATAAAATAATATTTTTAATATCTGCCAAGGAGACCTATAATCATTGGTGAAATTGTTCCTTGTTCACTATGTTGTTTGGCATGTTGATTGCGCCTGTAAGATACAAGTTTATTGCAATGTATTAAAATGATTATAACTATTATGGCCATGTATTAACTTTCTTTGGTGGAATGGTTGGGATGGGAGGCATTTTTTTTCAGGGCTCCTAAGTAGTGCCTTTTCCTTGTCAGCTGGTGGTCAACCATACGATGAGCTGGCAAGGGGACCGAACTACAGTGACGCGGCTCAGGCGATGCCTGGCGAAGGATGGAGGTGGAATTCAAGATTGCACTGGCACAGGTAAGTGGTGAATCAACCGCGGTAAGCCCCGGCCACACACCCCACGACCCCTCCGGCGAGCTAGATAACTCCGTGTGGCCGGCGTAGGAGTTCCGGAATTTTGTTTCCTTTCTTATGTATGGTATTGGCTCCTTGGTCATGCTTTTCCGGGCTTATGGCTAAGGGGGTAATACCTCGCATAAGTGGCGCCCACTATTTTATCGCGCCATTATGCTGTTACAATGAGAAGAGGAGAGAGATGGTAGAAGACGAGAAATGGAAGAGAGTAGCAAGTTTATACAGCAAGAGATTATGATTAACGGTGTCAAAGGCTTTTGAGAAATCAAGCAGAACCAACACAGCGGTCTTATTATCTTTTCTACTTCGCTCGAACATCAGTGGTGACCTTCAGCAGTACTGTCTCTCAACTATGAAACCGCCGAAAGCCAGACTGATACTCACACAGTAGATTACGTTCTTCAAAAAACGATTGAGTCTGATCATATATAATTGTCTCAAGGACCTTGGACAGGTAGGATAGGATACTAATTGGCCTGAAGTCAGAGATGTCGGAAGGAGAGGATTTTTCAGGTATTGGCACAATAAAAGCTTTATTCCATACATCAGGAAATGTAGAGCAGTCCAGCAGCAATTGAATATGTGAGTAACTCTATCGATCACATATAGTACTATAACCTTAAAAAATTGAGGTTCAACACCATCAATACCAGTGGCATTAGAATGAACAGAGGTAAGAGAGGTTTGTCTATTTGTCCGGGCTAATCTTGAAAACGGCTAATCTGATGGCGACGGGAGTATTACGTAAGATTTAGTAGTATGTATTGGGAATATTTTAGGCTACGTTTTCGTTCTGATCCGAGTATCGGATCCGACTATCGATTTCGACAATCGGCTCAGACCGAAAACTTGCCCCGATGATGGTAGGAAAGGGAGTCGAAACTGTTTTTATCATTCCAATTGCAGACCCCAAAACTCGGGAGCCGCAAATCGGAGCGATTGCCTAGGCTAATTTTGCACTCTGCACAGACGGTGGGTCAGACTAGAAACTGCTAGAGTGAAACCTTTTTTTTTATCATTCTAATTGTACGCCACAAAGTGCTCTATATCTATTTGAATAGAATTTGAGAGTAAAGGTACGATTCCGAACAACAAATCGCCTGTTGTTTTCGATTTTATCATACAGATCAGTAGTGTCGCCTGCGGTTTTTAGTCTGCGTCTTGTTCGGAATCGTACCTTAAATAGTCCTAATTATTGGTAAACATATGCGAATTTAACTTCACACTTTCGATTTTATTTAATATTATTTTATTAAAACTCCTCGAGTTCAATCAATTTTTTTTTTATTTTCGTTCGTTGGAAGGCGAAGAGCTACAGGCTCCTGTATGCCGGTTGTGTGGGACTCGAGCCCAGTAAAACACCTCCTGGTCTTCCACCCTCTCCGCAAGACTGGCTTTTTAGCATAGCGTTTCCACAATAGATCAGCTTTGATCTAACTGCTAATACTCCTGGAGTTTCAGTTACTTTCTCTCTTTCCTTCAACTTCTTCCAGCCCCAACTTCCCGGCTTTCAGCTGATCATGTCTCATAGGATGTTTTTTGGTGGCAGTGGCACCTCAGCTATTGGTTGTAGTTCTGCTTTATATTCGCCGAATGTCACATAATAATAGAAGACGTGCTCTTGATCCTGGATACCTGGACATTCCGGGCGCATCGGTGAGTCATCGTGCCTGAAATGATGGAGGTATTTACTATATCCTCCATGTTCCCATTTCCATTCAAGAATTGCCTGAGATCGGAACTCACCCTCATAACCCATCTCTCAACGTTGTGGACAAGTTTGTTGGTCCACCGACCGTTAACAGACTCGCCTAACTTCCCTTTCTATTCCGTTACGGACTTGCATCGCTATCGCACTGTATTTTGTAACAAATTCGGGATCATAGAGGAGCATGCTTTCTTTCGCCAGTATGTCTATGGGGATCATTCCTGCTAGAGGTCCCGCCAAAAGAGTTGATGCCGGAGCGCGCAGCTGGGGAAATTAAAGCTGCACACAAATAAAAATTGCGCACATATTGATAAGAAATGCGCTTATGTATTTTCAAATTTCCCCTTCGAAATTTGTTGCGACTAGGCTAAGGGACGGGAACGGCATGCGGGGATTCTACTGCGCATGGAAAACGCGACTTTCTAGGCATCAACTCTTTTGGCGGGACCTCTATAACCTGTGCCAAAGCAATTGGGAATCTCAAAATCATTTTTCCTTGCGCAGTGAGAGTCTCCAATCTCCACCACGAAAGTAGATTCAAGTCACTCCATTCGTTTAAAAACCCGCTCATTTATATTTTCAATCACAATTCAATCACTCTCACTGCCAACGCCGTCACTGCGACTCTTGTCGTGGTCAGATGCTATGGGGCAGTGTTGTTGGCCATAAACAAATTTTGAAGATGAAATTACAATGCACGAACAGTTGTATTTTATCCAAAGACGAAATGTTAATGCGAATGGAATTGTCATTTCCCCTCGTATAAAATTCCCAATTGTTTTGGCGCACCCTATATCACTTACGCCGTATCGTTAGCGTAATCGGTTGTCGGGGTTGTTTTCTTAGATGCCGTAGTTCTCAGTGTCGGTACGTGTCACCATTTCCGACGAGAATCGTTTCGCCATCGTCCTTAGCGTGTTTTCAGCATCATAGTGGCGTCGTTCTACGAGCACTGCTCCGATGTCAACGGGATCGAAACTGCTCCTTTTAGGAAATACTCCGCATGTTATTTTGCACACCGTGGGCCCATTTTCCGACTCCCAATGAATTGATCTATCTTCTAAGAATGGTTGTTCCAAATAACAATGTCGAAGGGGGTCTGTTTGTCAGACTACCCACCCGGACCCACACGATAAGCCGGCCAGATGGCGCTGCATGTACCGGTGATTTCAGTTTAGGAAAGAAAAGTGATATGCATAATTGAATTAATCAGGGAAATATTTCTTTTAAAACGAATTATGTCATTGCCTTCATAAATTGTTTTGTGATTGGTTCAGAAATTCACAAGACCTTGTTTCGTGCTAAATACCAATTTGTCTCCATTTTAATCTCGTTTAGATTTCGTGGAAATCATCTTTAATTTATTCGGTTCTTCTTTTTAAATATGAAGTATAAGAGTACCACCCCCACCACCACCCCCTTATAGTGGGGGGACATAATCAACCATTTCAAGTTTCTGGTAATAAGCCTTCTAAGAAACAGTGAGGGTAATTTAATACAAAACCCGTAAACCTCATAATTCGTGAGAAAATACTTGATATTAGTATATTTACTTATACACACACACATACATACATTATATTCTCATTCAACAGAGTGCGTATATATCCTTCTTAGTGTATAGGATAAATGTTGACATTTATCTTCATACTCATAGCTAAAGATAAAGGCAAGCATACTGTGTAAATTGAGTGGGTTCGAGAGGGCATACAATTTCACAAGGATCTTCCAGGCTTCGAGTTTCGTTTTAATTAAAATGCTGCCATTCTAGGAGTAGAGCGAGAAAAGCCAAGAGCAGTCGTCCTTAGATTCGGTATGAAATTTGAGCGAATGTAATTAGTTTGAATAACATCTCAAAACACTAACTATAGAACGCATGGTCTCTAAATTAATCCCCTCTCTTCTACCCCCCCCCCCCCCCCCTCTCCGAACACTCAACAGTATTGCTTTTATAATGGTATTCCCCTTTAAAGACTCTTTTTCTCCTTCGTATTTTATACACTTGTAGTATTAGGTATACAATCAAACCCTTTTATCATCCTTTTTCTAACACAAGCGCATAAACTCTGGGATGCCATTAAGTTTTCCTTAGGTAAGGATACAGTTCTTCTAGTGTAATTATTTTTGAAGGTACGGAATAAGGAGTGTTCGTTTCCATGCATCTACTCCTCTAATGATAGTGATTATGATGAAGTATAACTGAGGATGTTATGAGGAGCATTGTTGTTGCTGTTGTTGTTGTACCAAGGTAGAGAGAAGAGCATAACGTTGACCCTTTGGCAGCAATTAAATGAAGTGAAGTTGAGTTTCTCCGTTCTTAAGTACCTCTTTTTGTTAAGCTGTTAGTGGTATGGAGCACAAACCAATGAATAATAAATTTTCCTTTTTCATAATCCGATTAATTGTGCTTAAACAGATTCTTAGGGGGTGGATCTTCGCTTTGTATACTATATTTTGAGAATACAGGATTTTTTTTCTTTGAGCATATTTCCTTGATTTCATTTTTCTCTTTAAGAGGAAATACCCTAGATATTTACTATTAAACGATGAGGAAACAAAACAACTGATTGTAAAAATGTTAACGTTGAGGAAACAAAACAACTGAATTTTTATATCTTTAACCGTTGACTCGTTTATTAAAACTCCAAAACTTCTTATGAGCTAGCCAAATTTATAGCACCCAAAAGTGCATATATAAACATTATCTTCGATTTTATTCAATAAAAACAACATACATATTGACACTTATTCAAAGTGATGAGTGGACAAATAATATCATTACAAAAATTTATTGCCGGTCGCCACACATGACGCATTTAAGTTTATTCACCTGATTATGTTCAGGTGAATAAACTGCTGATTAGACTATTATTTAATGTTAATGCACTTACAGGTGAAGTGCATTGATTTAATGCAGCTAAAACAATTCGTCATGTGTGACTTCCGCTGTGTGCCTTAAGTTAATTAAAGATTTTTTTATATGTGAGCTGAACATTCTCCCGCCTCCAAATTAATTTGCGGTAGCTCGAAACTAGGCCACGACCTTCGGGGACGTAGCCTGGGTGCTGGTGTTGGCCTTGTGGAGGCTCTTGAGAACTTGACGCCGCCGTGTTGTTTGCACCGTGCAAAAATGATGATTCCGATAATGATGAATACGACGATATATGTGCTGCCGTAGTGGTGTAGGTCATGGATGTTGATAGTTGGAAGGTTATCTAATACTCGTTGCTGCTGTTTAAGTGCATTTTCTAGTCCAGCTACGTCGGCGCTGTTAGCTTCTTGAACAAGCTGGGGAATCATGGAAATTGCCGAATTGTTATTGAGATTTGTGCTCAACTGGATGTGATTCATTAGAGCCGCATTTTCTGGGATTAATGATGCCTGCATTTTATTTTGTCCTTTATTTGACCTGATATATAGGGTTTGGTGATTGATGATGCATTCACCAAATATAGTAATTATTCCATTTTCTATTAATGAGATTGTATGCAGTGTATGCCCGCAAGTAACTTCAACCTGTAACTCTTCCCTTAATGTAAATAACCATGCATTTGAATTATGTAGCCGTTTCCACTGATTTTCTGCCTGGGTAGTTTTTAATTTGCAAAATGGCGATATTTTATTTTCATTGTTAAGCAGCTCCATTTCGCAGTGGCTTTGATTTGATCTCAATGTGAATAAGGGATGCTTCAGATTGCACATCAGTTTTTCAGGTGACAAAGATTCACAGTTTCTAATATCTTCCTCCCGTATAGGAGTGAATCTGTCTTTTCGATGGTTCACGGCTAGGTATTTGCTGGATGGATTCACATAGATGTATTTGTCGTTAACAGTGGCAGGTATCGGTATGAGCTCATACAATCTATAGGATTCTGTGTTCAGAAGTGGAATACGGATGTCGAATAAAATATTGTTTTCAGTGATTCTTATTCTTACGTGCATGGTACTGTATAAGTTTAGTAGGTTCCTTGAACCTCCAGATCCAGGTAGCTGGGCATTGGGTGGTAGATGTTCCCGAATTATTTTTAGTTGATCGCTAAGTTGAGTCGGTGTTAATAATAGCGTGTTGATTTTCCCACGTTTCACGTCCATTACGACTGATAATATTTCCCTTTGAATATTTTGTAGTGTCATTAAGCTTAGTGTTATTAAAAGCGCTGCTGAATTGAATGTTTGGTGAGCCCTGACTTCATATTGTGAATGATTGAGTTGCGTCGTAATTTCTTGGATCTGATTCTCAATCATTATAATTTGATGTTGAACACTATCGTGATTTTTCTTCATTATATTTACTGTGCTCTCGATTATTGAAGTCTGATTTTTCAACAGTTGCCTTTTGAGATTCTCATTGTCCTTGATTTCCTGTATTTGTTGTTCATATTGATCTGCAAATTCCTGGTCAAGGATGCCGAATAGTTTGTTGGCAATGGTTCCCACAAATTCAAAAGGTGCTCTCTTGCTACGGATGTGTGTGTCCTCATTTTGTTGATAGAGGAGTTGATTGATGTTCTCAGCGTCTATTAATTGTTGCTTAAATTGTTGAGAGGTAGCAATACATAAATTTCTTGATAGCCGGTTTTCTTCCTCGCACAGAATGCTTAATCTTCTAATGGATTTTTTAATGCCGTAATATTCCTTCCAGTATGTTGATAGGTTGTGATATACTAGGAGATTCCATTCGCTAAAATATAATTGCACTTCTGCGATGTCGTCAAAGTAAATACCTTCTCTATTCTTAAGTGTGGACACTTTATACGGTGTAACCAGATTCTCAGCCGATATTATAACGATGAAGGTAGTAATGATGAATAAACAGCTCAACAGATTTGGTCGATATGTGCGCTGAGGACATGGTTTCCGTTCTTGCTTGCTTATCTTTGCCTCTTTTGATTGACTTATGTGATGAGCGGCCCTTTTGCGGTTCTTAGGGTTTCGGGCATTTGCTTTCGGTTGTGTTGACGATAGTTCCTCTCCACAGTCTTTCATCTCTTCACCCATGATGTTGGTTAATGTGCCTGGCTCTTCGTCGCTGTTGCTACTGACTACTGGTAGTAGAGATAATTTCACTACCGGTCTCTTTAACATTCCCGTTTTGGTTTGTAATGTTACAACTCTGACCAGTCCATCAGCCCCTGGGTGTGTTGCAACTACTCTTCCAAGAGCCCATCTAGCAGGTGGTAGGTTATCGTCCTTGATTAAGACAAGGTTACCTATTTTCAAATTGTCCTGTTTCTGGTTCCACTTAGGTCGGCATTGTAGCCTCCCAATATATTCCATGGACCATTTTTTCCAGAATTCCTGATACATTCTGTCCAGTCGATCCCATCGCTTTAGTAGATTCGGATTGATTTCTAAATGGTTTCGATCTGGTAGCGACAAAATAGGTGCGCCTGTCAAAAAATGTCCAGGAGTTAATACTTCTAGATTGTCTGGATCTTCCGATAACGGACATAGGGGGCGGGAATTCAGACATGCTTCTATTTGTGTCATTAATGTGGCCATCTCCTCATAAGTTAATCTTGTTTCTCCAATCGCTCTGCGCATATGATGCTTGGTTGATTTCACTCCTGCCTCCCACAATCCTCCGAAGTGTGGGGATGATGGTGGGATGAAGTGCCACTGTGTTCCATCTTCTCTTAAGGCTTCACTGACTTCTGCTCTATAGGAATGTTGTCGGTGAAGATCGCTAATTATTCGACTAGCGCCAACGAAGTTTGTAGCATTGTCACTATATGCGTGTGCAACAGGCCCTCTACGGTTGACTAGCCTTTTAAATGCTGCAATGAATGCCTTAGATGTGAGGTCCGTTACTACTTCAATGTGCATGGCCTTGGTAGTGAGGCATACGAAGATTGCGATATATCCCTTGTGGGTTCGACTACCTCTGCCCGTGGTGGCCAGCAGATCAAAGGGACCGGCATAGTCCACGCCAGTATGCGTAAATGGTCGACTGGGAGTAACTCTAGCTTTCGGCAGCATACCCATTAATTGCTGTGACATCTGCTTTTTGTATCGATGACATTTGATACATTTGTGAATGTGGCCCTTCACTGCCTTTAGTCCATTCAATATCCAATAGCGTTGACGGATTATTTCCAGAGTTAAGGTGTTTCCTCCGTGGAGTGTCTTCTGATGAGCTTCGTCTATGATGAGTGAGGTTATTTCACCCTTGTGAGGAATTATAATGGAATGTTTTTGGGCATAGTCTAAGGTTGACTTGTCTAACCTTCCACCAACACGTATGAGTCCGTTTACGTCCAGAAAGGGGTTTAGTGTAATCAGTCGGCTTGACTTTGATAATTCTTGTCCCTTTTTTAGCTTCTCCAGTTCCTCTTTAAAATGTTCTTTTTGAGTTATTTGGATTATTGGGGGTAATGCGTTTTCAATTTCTTCAACCGTGAGAGGACCAGTAATTCGTTTGTTACTAGTCTTCATGCAATTGGTTATAAATCGTTTACAATATGCTATGATCCGCAGTAGCTTTCTCAATGATGAATAATTTTGCAGCAAGGATTCAATCCTATTTTCGTTGACTTCCAATGTTGCCGTGTTGATTACAGCTTTTCTCTGTTCTAAGTCTGTTTCCTCTATTTCACTTGCTGGATATATAACTTGATCGTTTTTGAGCCACTGTGGACCTTCCCACCACAACGTGTTTGCCTTTAATTTCGAAGGAGATAACCCTCTTGACGCTATGTCAGCTGGGTTTTCAGCTGATCTTATATGACGCCATAATTCCTTACTAGTTGCTGATTGAATCTCTGACACTCGGTTGCCGACAAAGGTTTTCCATTTATGTGGGTCCTGGCAAATCCACGATAGTACAATCTTTGAATCTGTCCAGGCGTAATATGGCACATCTGGAATTTCTAAGCTGTCTATGGTTTCCCGTAATAATTTGGCAAGAAGAGTTGCTCCACACAATTCTAGACGTGGTACGGATAATTTTGATTTTAGGGGAGCAACCTTTGTTTTAGCCGTTAGCAACGATACTGTTGTTTTTTCTCCACATATCGTTCTGAAGTAAATTGCAGCACTATATGCTTTTTCTGATGCGTCTGAAAATCCGTGCAATTCGTAATGGTGTGCTTCTCGAGAGTATCCAATCCATCGTGGTACGTGGATTTGCATTAAGCAGGGAAGTTCTGCCTGAATTTTTTCCCATTTTAGACTGACTTCTTGGGGTAGTGGTTCGTCCCAATCTAGGCCTTCTGTCCATAGTTCTTGGAACATTAGTTTAATACTTATAGTAATTGGTGCTAGTAGTCCTATTGGGTCGAAGATTTTGGCAGCTTGTGACAATAATTCACGCTTACTTAGGGGTGGTTTATTGTCTTTCGTGTTGACCTTTATTTTGAAGAGGTCAGTAGATGGACTCCAATGCACTCCAAGTGCCTTTATCGATCTTTCTTGGTCAAAGTCGAACTCTGGGGCAACCTCTCTCAGCTGCCATGGTAGCTTCTGTAGCAATTCCCTGCAGTTACTATTCCATTTTCTCAAATTAAATCCCCCTTTTTTGAGCGAGGTGATTAATTGAGAACTTATTTCAATTGCTTCTTCTACGGAGTCTCCTCCTGATACAATATCGTCCACGTAAGTATCTCGCATTATAACTCTTTCTGCTAACGGAAAATCTGTTGATGTATCCTTAGCTAATTGTTGAAGTGTTCGAATTGCCAGGAATGGTGCGCTTGCAGTCCCATAGGTAACAGTCGTTAAATTGAATTCCTTGATGGGTTCGTCTGGAGAATTTCGCCACAGAACACGCTGATAATTTTGATCTCTGACGTCAACCTTTATTTGACGGTACATTTTTTCAATGTCTGATGTAAATACTACTTTATGTTTTCTCCATCTGATTAAAATTGAGACTAACGTTTGTTGTATCTGTGGGCCGGTTAATAGAATCTCGTTTAAGCTTTCGTGATTTTGACGTTTGGCGGTACCATCAAATACGACTCTTAGTTTCGTCGTTGTGCTGTCCTCCTTCATTACTGCATGATGAGGTAAGTAATAGGCTGTATCTATGTGATCAGTTACTGGAATCATGTGTCCGAGCTGCAGGTATTCTTTCATAAACTCCTTATACATGATTTCGAATGATTTGTTTGTTTTAAACTTTTTTTCCATTTGGAGTAATCGTGCTAAAGCGAGTTCCTTGGATACTCCCAAATTGGAATCTTCAGGGTTCTTTTTGAATGGAAGCCTTACAATGTACTGACCGTTAGCTGCTCTTTTATATGTTGTTCTATAGTGAGTCTCGCATATTATGTCCTCAGTTGTTAGAACTGCATTAGTGGTTAGTTCTTCTAATTCCCAGAATCTGCGTATTTCTTCGTTTAGGCCAACTTCACTGATAAAACATTGTAGGTTTGTATTTGATGACTCTTGCTCAACTTCGCCTGATAGAATCCACCCCAATTCTGTTTCCTGTGCTATGGGAGATCCCGGTGGTCCGCGTAATACATTCCCCAGTAAGATTCTTCCAAATACTTCTGCTCCGATTATAATATCGATTTTACCAGGGACATCATATTTAGGGTCTGCTAGGGTAAGGTTCTTGGTATGTGTCCACGTTGTTTTTGGAAAGATCCTTTCAGATGGCAGCAATCTTGTAAGATTTTTTAACACTAGTGCCGTAGTTGTTGTCGAATACTCTGATGTAAATCTCGGTTTAATCGTCAGCTTGATGCATGCCTTGATGGTTTCTAACGTTGATCCGCCTACGCCAGTTACTCTTGCGGAGATGCGCCTCCTTGGTAATTGTAAGCGCTGAACGGCATTTTCTGTTATGAAGCTTGCTTGAGCCCCTTGATCAACAAGAGCTCGAAGCACTACCAATTTTCCATTTTTTCCAACTGCTGTTACTTCTGCTGTAGCCAGTAGAACGGGGTGATGAACTAGGCTCTCTGCTACGTGCGACGATACTTCTGATGATCTCGGGTCCAATGATTGCCCATTTATCCTGCCTTGAGGGTTTACATGGTCAAGATGTAGTAATGTATGATGTTTTTTACTACACAATTTACAAGTTCTCCAGCTTTTACACTTGTTTACTGCATGGCCCTTTACCAGGCAATTAGTGCATAGTTTAGCTTTTCGAATTGCCGCATTTCTTTGGAGGGTATTAAGGTTAGCAAATTTATCGCACGAGTAAATTTTATGGTCTGCTTGACAATAGGTGCAGCTTAGTTTGCCTACTGCACCGTGATGCACCTTCACCTCATTCTTTTTTTCTGACTGTTTGGCTGTGAGGTTAGGTTTCATAGGTTCAATCGACTCCAACCCTTGGAATCGGTTTTCGAGGAACTCTAGAAATTGTTTCAGATTCTGCAGCTCCCTAGGATTTTTCAATGATTGCTCGTAGATTCTTCGTGTTTCTTTATCAAGTTTCTGGACCAACAGATGAATTAGCAATGGATCCCAGGTTTTAATGTCAATGTCCAGATTTTTAATTGCCTCTAGGCATTCTAGTGTTGTGTCATGGAGCCCCTTTAGATTAATGGCTGACTCCTTGGAAAGCTCTGGTTGATTACAGAGCGTTCGCAGTTGTGCTGATACCAGGGTTCTTTTATTGTTGTATCTTCGGTCTAGGATTTCCCATGCTGTGTCGTAGTTCTCATTTGTTATACTCAAATGTTGAATTAGCTCTCCAGGTTCGGCTTTTACGTTTGCCTTTAAATAAAACAATTTTTCAGCCTTTGTAATTCGCCCGTTCTTGTGAATTAGTTCCATGAATAGGCTTCTGAATGATGGCCATTTGAGGTAATCACCACTAAAATTTGGGATATCAATACGAGGTAGCTTAACTGCTGAATTGTTATCCATTATTATCGCTGTACTACTTGTCTGTGGTTGTCCTGAAACTGGCTGTGCGGTTGACAGTGACACCTCTTCCAACTTTTCTTGGAGGTTGATGATGGTGGTCTGATACACGTCCTCTGTTGTAGCAAACATATCTTTCTCAAAATAGTCATCCTTAAATTTCCCTGCGCTTATTATTTCTGCATGGTTATGAAGTATCATTTCCCAGTAATCATTTAGGAGTTTTATTTTTTGTTTATAGTGAATAGATGATTGTTGTAGTCCGAGTCCCTCTTGAATAGTTTGTATGTTGCGATTCAGTGTTTCAATTATCCCTGTTTGCTTTTTTATTAGGCGTAGTTGAACTGCAATTTCATCCGAGTTCTTTTTTCTATCGATTGCTTCTCGAATGATTGTTTCTGCTTGATCTCTTGTTTGCTCGTATAGTGATTCGATTTGACCATAGTAGCTCTCAGTGAAGTACTTATGGTCGGGGTGCTGATCTTTCATAGCTTCTATTTGGGAGTTGAGCAGTTCGATTTGTTCCCAAGTATGGTTTATTGTTTGTAATCGCGCCTCGCCATATTCCTTTGTTTTCCTTGCCGAAGAATCCTTGCGTAATTGCGTTGCCACCTTCTGGATTGTTTTTACTAGAAGACTTTGCTGCTTCACCAATGGATCCATGTTGATGATTTTTTGTCACTGAATAAATTTGGAATTAGGTGAGGATGATAATTTGTTGAAGACCGCACAACTTCAACGTTTTATGTCGCGGTTTGGATAGGTTAATTTAATGGTAATTTGGGGATATTTCAGAGCCTCTGGACACTGTGTTCTAGAGGTTGGTTTATAGGGATAAAATTATTATTATTTTTTTTTTTATATTTTCAGAGCCTCAAGACACCTTGTTCTAGAGGTTGATTTAATTTATTTAAAACTTCGCTCGAAGGACCAAATGTTAAACGTTGAGGAAACAAAACAACTGATTGTAAACAAACAAATGTTAAATGTTGAGGAAACAAAACAACTGAATCTTATATCTTTAAACGTTGACTCGTTTATTAAAACTCCAAAACTTCTTATGAGCTAGCCAAATTTATAGCACCCAAAAGTGCATATATAAACATTATCTTCGATTTTATTCAATAAAAACAACATACATATTGACACTTATTCAAAGTGATGAGTGGACAAATAATATCATTACAAAAATTTATTGCCGGTCGCCACACATGACGCATTTAAGTTTATTCACCTGATTATGTTCAGGTGAATAAACTGCTGATTAGACTATTATTTAATGTTAATGCACTTACAGGTGAAGTGCATTGATTTAATGCAGCTAAAACAATTCGTCATGTGTGACTTCCGCTGTGTGCCTTAAGTTAATTAAAGATTTTTTTATATGTGAGCTGAACATTTACAACATTACTTTAAGCAGAATAGTGCTATAACCAAGCTCAGAGATTCTTTTCTCCTTGAGAAATTAGTTTTATTTTTGTAATTTTTCATAGCATGATAGAGGATACGCCAAATCAAAAGGAAAATGAGCGTGCATGAAGGAAAATGAAAATTCCATCGCATTAAAATTGCGTATATGAATAAAACACAAACACACGTGTATTGTAATTTCCCCCATAGAAATTTTCTTACAGTCGCATACATTCCCTACACCATCTAGCCACGCCAAGAGCCGAAGTGAACACTGATTGCAGGCGGTGAGCGCTGACGGGAAAAACATTTTAAATACACTGGTGCTAACACAAACGGCAGATGGCGCGGAGAAATAAAATTCACGATTCGTTTGTGCCTTGAATTGTGATTGAGAATACAAATGAGGCCGGTAGAGCCCACGCCAAACCAAATGGAAAATTTACGCGAAGAGGAGAAATAACAATTTCACACACATTAACATTGCTTGTATGGATGGATAGGTAGGTAGCTAGGTGGGAGCGGCCGTCCTGTCCAGCGCGTAGACAAAGGCACTTTTGGCTAAGGTGCGACGTTTTGTAGCTGCACTCGTGGAAACACTTTTGCGTAGAAGAATAAGTAAGCTAGGGATTTATATCTATCCCGTCAAATTTAGGTACCGGATCAAATCTTCTACTTTGTGTTTTAAAACATCCTTCAGGCTTTCAAATACACGTTACCTGATATTGGACAGCCGCAGAGAAAATATTCGATTTTCTCACTGGCCTGTTCCTCATCGCAGCTACGGAGATAGGTATAATGCGGAATTCTCAATTTGGATGCATGTTCCCCAATTGGGCAATGTCCCATAATTATTGACACGATTCTGGCAGTATCCTTGCGTTCTATCATCAATAGGTCTTGCGATCGTTTTTTGTTTGTCACAAGTACTGTGTTTCAATGTGCCGAGGTAGAAATTTCGTTGAAAGCGTTTTCTCTCAAGCTAACTCGATGCTGTTGAGTTCTGGGTTAAAGTGACAGATATTTGAATTTAACGAAACTTTATTCAATCCCCATTTCCATGAGGGCTTAATCTTAGTAAACTCTGCATGGAAACTCAGTAAA